>CM039516.1:12208916-12275259 GCA_022432975.1 Begonia masoniana
ACACTTCATAATCGTGTCCCCAAAACATATACCTACATCCCCACGGGTCAAAATGCGCACCGACTGCCCAGCACACTCCCACGGGCCATCTTTCTTCAACTGTTCATGCCTCGGGTGAAAGGATCTCATCCTCACCTGTGTCAAGGTCACCTACACCATAGAAATAAGTCGTGAGCTTAAGGCTCAGTAAGTCTACGTGAATGCAAGTGAATGTCATGCATGCGGTTCATAAAACATGCGTCCTACCTTTTCGCTATTCATTTCATTTCATTTCAGATACGTCACCGTGGCCTCACTCTCGCTAGATAGGAGCGGCACATCCTACGGTTGGATAGTCCCTCGTATCTAACCGGGGGAAAAACATGCTCCCCAAGCAGCCATGTCTGAACCACCGTCACCTCCTTGACCAGATTACATGCATTTATACATTTTCATTATCCTTTTCCTTTTCATGAAAAACATGCATAGAAATTCCTTTTTTGTGCTTTTCAGAAACATGATGCATGAACAGATGCAATGCTATAAACATAATTAAAACATAAACAAACAATTAACTTAAACATACTACACTTAACTAAAACTAACTACCCAACCTATTTACCCAACACAACTTACATTCTCCAATTTCCTCGAACAACATAAGATCTTATGGTGTAGGCCAATCAGCCAAACAAGTCACGAGGGACTTATCTGATGTCCGTTGAATGCTAGCTCCGTCCACGAGCGTGGTTCACCTAAGGCAATTCACAACAATTATCATTAAAATGCGTTTGAACCGTTAATGTCCAAATTAATGAAATCCTTAACTAAGGAAATTCTTCTAAAGCTATAACTTAATTAATCGAGGCATTTAACAACCAATTCGCACTCGATTCTACGAAACATCCAATAACGAGCTTTTTCAAAAACCCGAAACTCATTAAATTTAACATTTCTCACAAATTAGTTTAACTTCGTCCAATAACGTTCAATACGTCCTTTATATCCATAAACTCGATAAACCTATCAGTCTCGAACCCTAAATCACGTTTCTAACGAAACCCTAAACGAAAACCCTAACTGTATAACTTTGTTAAAACTGAAAACTAACGTCCGAAAGCTATAGAATCTTACCTAGAACGTTGATCGGAGGAGAAAACGTGAAGAACGGAGATCGATCGGAGGAGAAACGAAGGTTGGAATGGAGGAGATCATCGACGGCAGAGAGGAGGGCTCTCTGGTTTTCTCGCGGCAGAGAGGAAATGAGGAGAAAGAAGATTATGTGTTATTTTATAATTTTGATTTGGCAAATTACCGTTTTGCCCTGCCTTTGATTTTCTATTTGTTTCATCCTTCGTTTCCTTAATTAGCTAACGATTTGGCTTCTTCAAATTCCCTTATTTCACCAATAAGCCCAACTTATTATTTGAGATTTATTAAAACTGTCCGTTTGCAAATCGGACCTCGTTTACTATTTTTACTAAAACGTCCTTTATATTACGAGAAACGTAATTCCCGTAATTTAGCATCACGACTCCTAAAATTCCCATAATTTTTCTAAAATCCATATTAATTATTAGGATCGTAATAACACTTTTTTTTTTCGTAAAACGGGCTTGATTTGACATATTTACAAAAATACCATTTATATTAAAATATTAATATCCTGAAAAGCCGGGTATTACAACCAGCCTAGACAGTTGGAGTACAGACCCATGGGTCGGCCGGTCGAAACGGATTATCGACCCCAATGGATCGGATGCCCTAACTAAGTTCAAACTTCAAACTTTAGAGTTTGAACTCTGAACTCTGAAATTGAACCTTCCGACTCTGAAGTCCGGAATCCCGACTCCCGAGTACTTGTCTCCTCGACTCGAGTCCTCAACCAGTCGACTCCGAGTCCCCGACCCCGCATCTCTCTCTCGACGCTCTCTCCATCTCTCGACTATAGTCTCTCTCTCTACTCTGTACGTGCTAATTTCACACTATATACTTTTGTTATTTCTTTATGAAATAATTGTGCATTTGCGTGTTTTATATTTTTGTTACAGTTTATTGTTTAGGTTGGTTGCAATTATAGACTTAAAGCTTTTGCTCCGTGCAATTACGGTTTGGAATTGAATTCTTGAACTTTAAAATAGAATTGACTATAGAATTCAGAATTGGATTTACTATTTAGTTTGTATTTTTAAAGTAGTTGATCTTGAATTTAGTTTCTTGAATTTTATTGTAATGTCGGATAGTTCGATTTATTTTTTGTGTTGAATTTAGTTTCTCACTTTCAATTTTAGTTAGATTAAGATAGTATTTTATATGGTTGGATTTATTTTGAATGTTGAATTTAGTTTCTTGCATTTTATTTTAATGTTGGATAGTTAGATTTAGTTTGTATCTTAGATAGTTTGATTAATTTTGGATGTTGAATTTAATTTGTATCTTAGATAGTTGGATTAATTTTAGATGTTGAATTTAATTTCTTACATTTTATTTTAATCATATATAGTTGGATTGAATTTATTAGATTTAATATCAAACATAGATAGTTGAATTAATATATGTGGATTTTACTTTTCATCATTTCAATTTATTTATAATTTTTCTAAAATTAAAAAAAAAAAGTGATGGGAGGAGCTAGTTTCGGTCCAGGAGTCAAAATCCCGAACTTCCTAATCCGGTTTGATCCCAGCTTGGAATCGGGATCGGACCGGACCGTGCGCACCCACCTAAGAAGGGTCACTCAAGGACCCCTCTGGCACATCATCAAAGAAAGGTGGCGATCCGAAGATCCATCAACACCACATGAGCTAGGAGAAAATAAAAGTAATGGCGATCCAAAGATCCATCAATGTTATTCCGGGTAGACGGCAAGCAAGCTCAGCACGACACTACCCGTAAACCGAAATACAAACATACCCTGATCAGATTTAGGAATAGAAACCTAAGAAGCGCGTCATCTCTACGCTATTACCAATTTTTTGTAACCATGCAAATAAGACAAGCTTCACACAACAAAAGGTGTATAGGGATATCCTCATGATATTTTGACACCGAGACCGTCCAAAGTATCACGAGGATTCATCATTCCAAATATGAATATATCAAAATTAATAAAACCATGTATCAATGATAATGTAACACCCGATTCTTTAAGGGATTTTGTAAATTGTTTATATAATGGCATTTTTGTAATTATGTAAAATTAAGTCGGTTTCGTGAAAAGAAAGAATTATTACGATCTTAATAATTAAGATGGATTGTAAGAAAATTTCGGGAATTTTGGGAGTTGTAACGATAATTTTACGAGGATTACGTTTCTCGTAATTTAAAGGACGTTGTAGTAAAAATAGTAAACGAGGTCCTATTTACGAACGGATAGTTTTAATAAAGTCCTGATAATAAGTTGGGGTTATTGGTAATTAAGGAAATTGGGAGAAAACGAATTGTTAAACAACTAACAAAACAAAGGACGAAACAAATAGAAAATCAAAGGAATGGCAAAAAGGTAATTTTGCCAAGTCAAATTTTAATTAAAAATCAAAATTCTTCTTCTCTTCTCCCTCATTCGCGACTTCCCTTCTCTGTTATTTTCCTCCAGGCGACTTTTCATCGCCTTCCTCACGGTGTTCTCACTCCGACGATCAAGCTCTCCACCAATCGACTTCCATTCTTCACGATTTCTCCTCCTATCAACGCTCTAGGTAAGGTTTTATGGTTTTTGGATGTTAGACTTTGGTTTTCGAGAGTTAAAACGATTAGGGTTTCGTTTAGGATTTTCGCGAAATAGTCGAGTTAAACTAGAACTAACTAGGGTTGCTCTATTTACGACTTTGGTGAATGTATTAATGAGCATTGAAGGTAGTTAGACGAATTAATGGCCATTAATGTGAGTTTTGGGTTGTTGGAAAACTTGGAAATCTCCATTAATGGAGGTTTCGGTAAGTTGAGCGTGAAGTACTCGATAAAATACCTCAACGAGTTGAATTAGAGATTTAGGAAATTTCTTTAGTTAAGGTTTCGTTAAATTGGACGTTAACGGTTTAAACTCGTTTTAACGACATTGTTGTGAAATTGCCTTAGGTGAACGAAGCTCGTGGACGGAGCTCAGATTCCAACGGACACGAGGTAAGTTCACGTGACTTACTTTAGCCGATTGGCCTACACTGTACGTCGAAGTCATGTCGAGGATCATCGGTGACTTGTTTGTTTAAATGTTTTGGTTGGGTAGTTAGGATTAGTCTTACCTTTTAGATTATGCTTTGTCGTCTCGATGGTACATATGATGTATGTTTACTTTATGCATTTAATTGTTCATGCATCATGGTTTTCAATTATGCATAGAAAATGAATTTTCGCACTATGTTTCCATGAAAAGAGATGTGGCCTGAAAGGGGGCTATTGATCTATTGTGTAGGCCAAAAGGGGTCTGTCACAATACCACATCGCCTAAAACAAAATGAATCTACGTAATCTGTTATCTGGTCATGCGAGGTGGGGCTCAGGCACGGCTGTATACGGATGTAAGCGTGTACCCCCCCCCCCCCCCCCCCCGTTAGGTGGAGAGGGTTGTCCAATCGCGGGATGTGTCCTCTCCATCTAATAGGCTGAGACCTCGGTGATATTCTGTCTGCGACGTAATGATAAGAAAATGTTGCATGATTTCTGAACTTCATTTGCACAGCATGCATTTGCATTTACGAAACTTACTGAACCTTTAGCTCATAGTTGTCTGTATGGTGTAGGTGATTTCGAAGCAGGTGAGGACGATGTTCCTCCACCCGATGTACAGGATGGTTGAAGAAGAACGGTTGTGGTGGTGTGCATTGGCAGTCGACGCATATCTTGACCTGTGGGGGTAACAGTTAGGTATTTTGAGGGTTTTGGGGCGTAATGGGCTGATGGTGAATTAGATAGGTTAATTACACCAGTAGATACATTTTAGATTGTTGGACCTGGATAATGGATTGATGTTTATAAAATATTTTGTTAAAACTGTCGTTTGATGAACTGCTGGATTGTTGAATTTTGTAGGGTTTTATTTGATTTTTAAATGATTCCACGCAGTTTGTTTTCACGAGATTGTATTATGTTTTGAATGTGGGTCGAGGGGATAGTCGTTGGGTTATGAGTTGATAATTTTGAAAGGTTTTTAGTACGTATGTTAGTTATGTTGAGGTTTTAGAGGAAAAATGTGGAAGTAAAATCGTGCAGGGGATGAAGAGAAAAGAGGGAGGCAGACTCTCTGGAATTTGGATTCCAGGGAGGTTGCCGAACGATCGCCTAAGGAGGCGATTGCTCGGCAAAAGTGATCAGCACTATCTGGAAAATCCAGAGAGTGTGGCGATCGATCACGGGGCGATCGATTGCCTAAGGTGGGGGCGATCGATCGCCCCCCCTATTTTTGGTATTGCCGATCGATCGGCGAAAACGATCGATCGACTGCCCATAATATTTTATGGACAGTTGCCCTTTTTGCCCTCCAAACGTTGGCTGATGATTTAAATTGATTTAATTGTTTTATAATTTGTTTTTAATGGTTTTATTTAAATGGTTTCTAGTTAGTTTTCAAACGATTTACCTAACAATGTTAACGATTTTGATTTCAGTTTAAATTATGCTTAAACCTTAGGTTTGAAGTTTGTAAAAAAAAATAATAATAATAATACAGGAAATTAAGGAGTACAGTGTTAGGGTCGCTACAGTTATGGTATTAGAGCCCCCAGGTTTTAAAAACGGTTCTGTAGACTGCTCGACTGCGCATGCCACTACACGGACGTCCTTCTTCAACTGTAAGTATGTTTAAGAGCTTTATTTTATTTCGATTTCTTAGGATTATTTGTTTTAACTTTTATAGGATATATATAAGATGGTTCGAGGAAAAGATCCTAGAGACGAGGTTCTCGACCGACTTACGGACTTGCTGGACCGTCAGGCCCAGCATATGAACAGGCAAGCACAACAAATTGAACGCTTAGTAAATCGAGAGGATCGTGAACCCCGAGAGGTAGTCGTTCCAAATCGTCAAGGCATGGAAAGATTTCAGAAATTGCAACCCCCAGTATTCAACGGACAATCATCGGACCCCACTTTAGCCAAGGAGTGGATCCGAACGATGGAGGAAATGCTTGGGTATGCGGAGGTTGAGAACGGGAGTAAGGTGGCCTATGTCGCCTTCCATTTGGCGTTGGACGCCCGTTTTTGGTGGGATTCGATCAAATCAACAACAGATGTATTAGTTATGACTTGGGAGCGGTTCAAGACTGTTGTGAAAATTTTGTTCGCAAGTGTACGAGTCGCGACAAGTAATATAGTGATAAAGAGAGTGTCGAACCCACGAGGACTTATAATTAATAATCGAATAATTAATCTTAATTCTAAATTGAACACACGTTTTATGATTTTCAAAGATTGAAATTAAACTAAATAATTAAAACAATAACAATAAACTAAGATAAAATAACAAAACAAATAAAATGAGATTAAATCAAATTGATAAAAACCTAGGTACTACGATTTCACCAAGACAATAGTTATTTCAGTTCTTCGCAATTATACTCATAAATATTCTTCCTATGTTGATGATCGATTTCACTAAATTCTAGTACAATCTCTCTCGAGCATTGCGTAGTTTATCTGATTAATGGGTTATCACTTCTCAGTCTGAAATCCTACATTAATCAAATACAAATAAATCAAGAAATCACAGTGACCACACCAATACCGTAACTATCTCTAGCCTACGTATATTAATGACATTAATTTCAGTGCTCGGGTATTTATCACCTCTCGGTCTCAAAACACCCCAAACATCAAGTAAAGATTGGCCAAAAATTTACAGGCTTTAAGAACAGAAATTAAATGTGCCAACAATATTGGAAGAAATATTCAATAAATATAATTAAACAAAGAACATAAAATAAATATAGTCCGGCTACATCGTAGCCCCTAGTAGAAAAATTAGTTCATGCTAGATAAATTAAAAACAACAATAATACTAATGAAATTCATAATTTAAATTTAAAAAGTGAGAAGAACTATGGTTGAATCGTAGAAATCGCCGTGTGCTGCTGCCTCCAGAAATCGCCTTGTGCTGCTCTCCTTCGCTGAATTCGCTGAATGCTTCGTGCCTCTTTTCTTAAGGTTTTTATTTTCTTCTTTGTGATAAATCAATGGGCAAGATTCACTAATGTCTTTATGTTGACGGTCTAGATTAGAAGCAGCCATCTTTCCAAAATCGAATTCATATGTGGCGATCAATCGCTATAAATGTGGCGATTAATCGCCACCTAGGTCTCAATCGCCACATCAATTGCCTCGCCTCTTCATCAATCGCCTTTGATCGCTTGAAGGTGGCGAGCATTCGCCACCTTCTCTGTTTTCTCGCAACTAACACATAAAAAATCTGTGTTTGTGGCGATTAGTCGCTGGAATGTGGCGACTAATCGCCACCTCTTCTGTAAATTTTCTCTCGAGAACAATTTGTTTTCTTTTGAGATGCATGATCGCCACATTGTGGTGATTATTCGCCTCCTTTTCTAGTTCTTATTTCTCCTTCACAACTTCTTCTTTTCTCTCCTGTTCTATTTTTCAATAAAATTGTCTGCACACTCACACAAACTCATCAAATATATTCACATACTTAAGAAAAACTTATCAAATCAAGTGTAGAAAATATAAATAAGTGTGTAAAATACACACTTATCACACCCCCAAACTTGAATGAAAGCTTGTCCTCAAGCGATCAAAAATGCAAGTCAGTTAACACAAATATATAATCCCTCAATTTGAAATCTGCTCGATAAAATATAATAATGGTAAAACAATCTTAATCAGGATTTTCGGTAATTCGTCTCAGCTAGAAATAGATCCATACTAAAACACCAAGTTAAACACCTTTCAAAAGAAATAATTCATATTAGCGCATTGAAAATAACTTACTTAGAAATCTTCGTGTGTGTGTGCGTTCATTCTCATTCTCTTCTAATTGTCGGCTCAACTAATGTAGCTATAGGTAAGGATATCATTCTTATTTCACTCGGTTTCACTCCATTCACTCTATCATTCATCAGCTTTGTCCACTATCCAACTAATAGCAAATATCCATAAATCAAAACAAAAGTCATTAGGTCTTTACAAGTTTGTAATGAAAGGCCGGGTTAAGGGGTAGGAATTTGATGGATTCAAGCGAATATTTAGAGCACCACTCATTCCTCCTTATTTCACCCATTTAAAACTTTCTTATTTTCACTTACTGGCTTGCAGAACTCACTCAAACTTTCTTCTAATTGCTCACCCCCAAAACTTACTCCATTCAATATCACCCATCTTAACTCCTTTGTCATTGTTATAATACAACATCCATACAAACATAATAATTGCACAAGATAAAACCAGAACGAAAGCTAAATTATTCAAACTTGCTCTTTTTTTTTTTAAACACAATAACAACAACTTAATGTTCTAACACGAAACCAATGACAAAGGAGTAACTCTTGATTTTCACCATTCACCATTTCCTCCAACTTTCCCTTAATTTAGATCAATATCCCCGTGCTCAATAAATAAGGTAAGGAAAATATATAAGGCTAGGCTAATTTCAGGTGACAAATGAATTGTACATAATAGGCTCAAAAAGGTGACTATGAGCGTCATTAAATGACACTACAAGGTAGGCTCGGAAAGCTCAAATGGTTCAAAGATGGCCTAAATCATTCTCTTGTTTCTGAAAAATATCAATTCACATTCGAGGATGGTAGACAAAACTACGAATGATTTTCCTCTCAGGGTCCTCACTATCAATGCATTTGACTGGAGTTACTCTCCCTTACCGTGTTTACTCTCGTTCACTCCCTTACAGTATCTGGGTTTCACTCTTAGTAGACTACAAAAATATCACCAACAAATAAAATCAAACAAGAATGAGACGTGTTCAGATTTGTGAAAATAACTATGTAAGCTTTGATCAATGCAACTAAGACAAATTAATCTTTTACTCAGCATTTCTCAAGGAATTAAAGCATGAATCTATTTCTATTTCAATCATCATCGACACCTTAACCATGATTTCAGAATGCATAACCATGTCATATCTCGAATGTTCAACAAAGCAGAAAAAGAATTGAGGCTAACAAAACATAAACACCCCCAAACTTAAAATCCACAGTGTCCTCAATGTTGTCACAGCGTACAAGAAAAATATGAAAAAGAAATACATACCTCATGGAGAGCCCGGCACGTCATCCTCATCACTGTCGTGTGGATCGGGAAATGGCTGCAATAAATGCGCTGGATAAGTGGGGAAAGGAGGTGCTGATTGAGATGACGATCCAGGAGGAGCATTGCGCGCCTCAATATATTGCGCTATAAATAGGGAGTGATCCAAAAAGCGCTGTTCCAACCGGATTTGCCGGGCGTGGAGTCTCTCATGTAGAGTAGTCAGATTTGTCACCATTCGTCCCACATCATCAAGTGTATAAGTGGTAGGAGGCATGGATGAAGAGGGGGCGTCGATGGTGGGTGGTGCAACAGGCTGACTTTCATAGCGATGTTTCGTGCGAGCTTCACGCCGAGCGTATCGTTCGCGTGCCACTTCAGGATGTACAAATGTAAAAAATGAAGGCTGAGGGTACCGCCGTTCCCGAGGCATCGGCAATGGCTGAGGAGGAATCACCGCATTTTCGTCATGTTCATCGAATCCTAATCCGCTGGCTCAGGCTTCCCCGTACGGCCAATTGGCTATGTTAGAGATATTGCAAGCTCTGCTTGCTGCAGCCAGGGTTCATCAGTGGAGCTCATAGGAACATTGGCCTCGCCACATAAGTGTGTAATCAGAACGGGATGGATGTGCCCACTAGTGGTCGAACCTTTGGCGCAAGCTAGAATATTTTGATGTATAATTTGCCCGACGTTAATGGAGTGCCCCGTGAGAATGCAGTAGAGCAAGACCACTCGCTCCTTTGTCAATTGCGAATTTTGAGATGTGGGCATCAAGTTGCCCCTGAGAAACTTACACCATGCTTGAGCATACTTATTGAGGCAGCTCGAGATGATGTGGATTGGTCTTGTTGGATCTTGTGTTGAATAAATCCAGGTGGAGCCCCGGTGGCCCATCTCTCGGATAATTAACTCAAAATCTGGCCCGGCATCCAGCATTGTCTGAAAATCATTTGGTGTGTCGTTATCAAGGCCTAAATGAGTGTTGATGGCCTCGGCTGAAAAGTTGATGAATTTATTTCGTACTTTGACAGGCGCATCAATGTTGGCTGCCTTGAGGTTAGCATAAAATTCGCGAACAGCGTTCACATTCGCATCCCCTCCTAACACTGCAATGGATTCCCATCCTCGCTGTTGAAGCATAGCCAAAATATCTCCATCGTTGCGATCTGGCTGGAATTGAACTTCGCAGATAATGGCCTTGTCTTTTGTCATAAAATCCTTGAAATAATTAGCTGCAGCGGGACTGATAAATGAATGCTGGATAGGGCTGAATGATACGGAAGAAGTATTGGCTCTTGAACGTTTCGGTGGCATGTTGAATGACACTCAAAATATGTATCCTGTGACTGCACACAAAAGATAAACACACCATCCAACCCACAATACACACCCATCGAATAATTAGGCACATTAGATAATCTGGTCAAAATATGGAAGACACAAAATGCATAAGGAAAAGATTCAGTTGATTCAGACAATTCCTCAAACAGTTGGTGGGCATGCATCAAAATTGTGGAACCACAGCATAACAATAACCCGAACCACCTCAAAATGAAACAAAAGTACAAAAGCACTGGCAATTTAGATGATCACAGCAAGTCGATAGTTATCACATGCTCAAAATATTACACAGAATGACCTAACTAGACAATAACCAGAACTACTTCCCCACAAATGACAAGCTATGATGCTCTAACTGACAACAATATAGAGCAAGTGAAAATAATCTCAAAAATGCCAGAGAATAACCCGAAAGAGAGCAATGCCGATAACGATTGGAAACAAAGCAGAAAGTACCCAAGTGTGATGGAGTAGAAACAAATGCTCGAGAAGAGGTATACCTGTTGGTGTGGACGAGCTCGTGAAGAAATCGCTGAAGAAGGCGAGGAAAGTAGGGATACGCGGGTGGCGAATAATCGCGAGGGAGAAAATGGGCGAAAATTCTAGGGCTCAAAGAAATCGGGCTTCGTTAGTAAATAATAGAGGTGGCGAATGGTCGCCACAATTGTGGCGAGCCATCGCCACCTCCTCTGTTTTTGAAAACGCGAAACCCCCTTTTTTTTTTAATTAAATAAAGTACTAATAACAGTAAAATAAAGAAAATGCAAAATAAAATAAAAAATTGCAAACGTAAAATGCAAAGAAAAAGATTAAAAATAAAAATAAAAATAAAGGAAAAGAAAGAAGAAAATAAAATAAACAAAATAAAATAAAATAAATAAAAATAATTAATTAATGGGTTACCTCCCACCGAGTGCGTGTTTTAACGTCATCAGCTTGACGATATGCGGCATCCTAATTAATTGAGAAGGAGAACAGACTTTGCACTTTCGAATACACCCCCCCAATACGGTTTTAATCTTTGACCGTTAACCTTGAAAGTAGATTGATCGTCACCTTGAATTTCAACAGCTCCATGAGGGAACACTTGAATAACCGTGAATGGACCTGACCATCGTGATTTGAGTTTTCCAGGAAATAACCAAAGTTGAGAATTGAATAATAACACTTGCTGGCCGGGGTTGAATTCTTTCAATACAATATGTTTATCGTGCCACGCCTTAGTCTTTTCTTTATAAATTCTCGAATTCTCATAAGCTTCTCGTCGAAATTCATCCAGCTCGTTTAACTGCAATATTCTAGCTTCGCCAGCTGCTGGGAACTCCATATTTATCTTTTTAATAGCCCATAAAGCTCGATGCTCCAATTCCACCGGAAGATGACAGGCTTTACCAAAAACCAAACGGTATGGCGACATACCTAATGGTGTTTTGAAAGCAGTTCGATAAGCCCAAAAAGAATCGTCGAGCTTCCGTGACCAATCTTTGCGAGAAGAGCTGACCGTCTTTTCTAGAATTTGCTTGATTTCACGATTCGAAACCTCGGTTTGACCATTAGATTGCGGATGATAACCAAGAGCCTTGCGATGCTTGACACCATATTTCAACAATAATGCCTCAAATTGCTTGTTACAGAAGTGTGTACCTTCATCACTGATGATAGCCCGAGGAGTACCGAATCGTGTAAAAATATTTTTGCGAAGAAAGTTTAACACCACTTTTCCATCATTAGTAGGGGTGGCCACGGCCTCCACCCATTTCAAGACATAATCGACGGCTAGAAGAATATACTTATGATTGAAAGAGGTCGGAAACGGACCCATGAAATCGATTCCCCAAACATCAAATAATTCGACCTCCAGAATATTAGTCAATGGCATCTCATCGCGGCGTGAAATATTACCGGTACGTTGACAACGGTCACAGGATATAGCAAATAAGTGAGCATCTCTGAAAAGTGTAGGCCAAAAGAAACCACGTTGTAATACTTTCGCTGTTGTTCTCTTACCGCCGAAATGACCCCCACACTCTAGTGAATGACAATGCCGTAATATATCGTGCACTTCGTCTTCCGGAATACATCGCCGTATAACCTAATCCACACAATGCTTGTAAAGGAATGGATCCTCCCAATAATATCGCTTGGCATCGGCAAAAAATTTCTTTCGTTTGTGAGCGGATGGCTCTATGGGTAGCACACCACTTGCCAGAAAATTAACAATATCTGCATACCATGGTGTATTGTCGACATTAAATAGTTGCTCATCCGGGAAAGTATCAGCAATAGGAACTCCATCTTCGTGCACGTGTTCTTGAGGTTCAAGTCTTGACAAGTGATCTGCCACTAGATTTTCTGTACCTTTTTTATCTCTAATTTCCAAATCGAACTCTTGGAGTAGTAGAACCCAACGAATGAGGCGAGGCTTTGCATCTTTCTTAACCATAAGGTATTTAATGGCGGAATGATCAGTGAAAACTATTACCTTATTTCCAATAAGATAAGAACGAAATTTATCGAAGGCGAATACAACTGCAAGTAGTTCTTTTTCGGTGGTAGCATAATTCAACTGGGCGTCATTAAGGACTCAGCTTGCATAGTAAATCGTGCGAAATGTCTTATCCTTGCGTTGCCCCAATACAGCACCAATTGCAAAATCACTAGCATCACTCATAACTTCAAATGGGAGGTCCCAATCTGGTGCAACAACAATAGGTGCAGAAGTGAGCTTCTCTTTTAATAAATTAAAGGCGACTAAACATGCGTCATCAAAATGGAACTCCACCCGTTTTTCTAGCAAATTACATAATGGCTTGGTGATCTTGCTGAAATCTTGGATGAAGCGTCGATAAAAGCCGGCGTGTCCCAAGAAACTCCTTACGCCCTTAACTGATATAGGTGGCGGTAACTTCTCAATCGTATCTATCTTGGCGCGATCCACTTCTATCCCCTTGGATGATACCCGATGGCCTAATACAATACCTTCACGTACCATGAAATGACATTTTTCCTAATTCAATACCAAATTTGTCTCGGCACATCGTTGAAGCACCATATTCAGATTCTCCAAACAACTATCAAAAGAAGATCCAAAAACAGAGAAATCATCCATGAATACCTCAATAATGCGTTCAACCATATCAGAAAATATTGCTATCATGCATCGTTGAAAAGTGGCCGGAGCGTTACAAAGACCGAATGGCATCCTTCGAAAGGCAAAGGTGCCATAAGGGCAAGTAAATGTAGTCTTCTCTTGGTCTTCAGGAGCTATGGCAATTTGATTGTACCCGGAATAACCATCAAGAAAACAATAAAAATCATGTCCTGCGAGCCGGTCAAGCATCTGATCAATAAACGGAAGCGGGAAGTGATCTTTCCTAGTCGCCTTGTTTAATTTCCTGTAATCCATACATATGCGCCAACCGGTAACAGTGCGAGTAGGAATGAGCTCGTTATTTTCATTTTTCACAACTGTCATACCTCCTTTCTTTGGTACAACTTGAACGGGGCTAACCCATGAACTGTCAGAAATAGGGTATATCACACCAGCATCTAACCACTTTAATATTTCTTTGCGCACTACTTCTTTCATGGTAGGGTTAAGACGTCGTTGGTGTTCCACGGATGGTTTGTGATCTTCCTCCATAAAAATTCTATGCATACAAAAAGATGAGCTTATTTCCTTTAAATCTGCTAAGGTCCATCCAATTGCTGATTTGAACTTTCGGAGTACTCGAAGTAATTTCTCGTCTTCTTCTTTAGATAAATCGGCGGCAATGATTACTGGTAGTGAATATGGGGCCTGTAAATATGCATATTTTAAGTGAGCCGGTAGTGTCTTTAGCTCTAACACCGGTGGTTGCTCAATGGATGGTAAAGTGCGTGACGGGCCTTCCCCCAACTTCTCGTAATAATTCCTCCTATTTGGCTCAAATGAATCCATCCATATTGCATACCCACGTGCTTCATTGTCCTTTTCCAGAAAGTAATTTTGCTCAAACACACATGCTTCTAAAGGGTCCTCTGGTTGACGTGCAACTTCATCTATTGTGGACTCGGTAACTTCAACACGAAAAACATCATTGCTATCACTTGAAAATTTCATAGCTTTGAAGACATTAAATTTAACTTCTTCATCTTTCACCCTCAAACTTAATTCACCCTTTTGTACGTCAATAAGGGCACGACCCGTAGCAAGGAATGGTCGACCCAAAATAATAGGCACATCGCGATCTTCTTCCATATCAAGCACAATAAAATCAGCTGGGAATATAAATTTATCAACTTTGACGAGCACATCTTCAATGATTCCCCTCGGTGTTTAAGAGAGCGATCAGCAATCAACAATGTAACTCCTATTGGCTTTGCTTCACCTAGATTGAGTTTCCTGAAAATAGATAAAGGCATCAAATTAATGCTTGCCCCTAAATCGCATAGAGCCCTAGTAAAAACAGAATTGCCAATCTCGCAAGGTACAGTAAAACTCCCTAGGTCTTTTAATTTTTGAGGTAGCTTTTTCTGAATAATAGCACTGCATTCTTCTGTAAGAGCTATAATACCACACTCCTCTATTTTGCGCTTGTGGGAAAGAATATCCTTCATAAATTTAGCATAGCTCGGCATTTGTTCCAGCGCCTCGGCAAACGGAATATTAATGTGGAGCTTTTTGAAGACATCAAGGAATTGAGAAAATTGTTTGTCGAGCTTCACATTTTTCAATCGTTGTGGAAACGGCACTGGAAGTGATGGCTGAACTGGTGATGACTTTTGAACTGTTTCGGCACTGGACTCCTCACTGACCACTGTAGGCATATTTCTCTCTTTGTGCACTGGTTCAATAACTGTTCCCTTTCGAGTGGTGATGGCATGACAATGATCTTTTGGATTCACCTCTGTGTTACTTGGTAATGAGCCTTGAGGTCTCCCATTATTGATGCTTGCGAATTGACCAAGTTGATTTTCCAGACTGCGAATTTGGGCTGATTGGTTTTGCATCGCAGTACGAGTCTCATTCATAAACTGCATAAGGACTGATTCAAGATCATTTTTCTTGTCAACTTGTTGAGATGGACCGGGTTGAGATGCTTGAGGTGGCTGTATAGCATTTTGAGAATTCCTCCATGAAAAATTTGGGTGTTGACGCCAACCTGAATTGTAAGTATTAGAATTTGGATTTCCTTGACGATTGAAGTTGCCCATATAGTTGGCTTGCTCTGCTGTTGCATTCATCATAGGATTACCCTCTTGACATTCTTCACTCAAATGCGGCCCTTGACACCATTGACAATTAACTTTCGATGTTTTCCCAACACTTGCTGCCAAATGAGATTCCTGTAATTGCTTAGTCAATGATGCCACCTGTAGAGTTAGAACTTTCATAGCCTCGAGTTCTGGAGTACCCGATGTGCGCCTCATAATCGATCGCTCCACTGGACACTGGTCATTGTTAAGTGCTAATTCTTCTAATAATTCATAAGCGGCGTCTTCCGTTTTTCTCATTAAAGCTCCACCTGCTGCTGCATTAACCAGAGTCTTAGTAGAAGCTGATAATCCCATATAAAAAGTCTGAATATGCATCCACATCGGTAGACCATGATTGGGACACTTTCTCAACATCTCCTTAAAACGAGTCCATGCCTCATATAATGTCTCCCCATCGAACTGAGTAAAATTGATTATATCATTGCGAAGTCTAGCTATCTTCTCGAATGGAAAGAATTTGGAAAGGAATTTCTGGCATAAATCTTCCCAAGTAGTTATAGAATTAGCGGGCAAAGAGTTAAGCCAGTTCTTCGCACGATCTCGTAATGAAAATGGAAATAGCCGAAGTCTCAATGCATCATCCCCCACATTGTGAAATTTGAAAGTGTCGCATACCTCTAAGAAATTTGCAATATGATCCTTGGGGTCTTCTGAAGGTAATCCACTGAATTGAGATTGTTGAATCATATGCAGAGTGCCCGGTTTAATTTCAAAATTAGCATTGATGGCCCGTCTGCGAATAGCTGAATGTACACCGGATACAGTAGGTATAACATAATCAAGTAAGGTCCGGTGCTTGACATTATTGTCCCCGACATTATTTTCCCTGTTATTATTTTCCCCGTTATCTCCCATGATGGCGTGCGCTTGTTGAATAACTTTTCTTCTCGCTTTACGATTTTGTCGACACGTACGTTCGATTTCAAGATTAAGCGAGAGAAGATTGACGTCTCCTTCCTTACGCATACACCTGAGAGTAACACAAAAATAAACAAATAAAATAAATAGAATTCAAAATAAAACTAAAGAGAGTGTCGAACAACGGCGCCAAAAACTTGTTGTGAAAATTTTGTTCGCAAGTGTACGAGTCGCAACAAGTAATATAGTGATAAAGAGAGTGTCGAACCCACGAGGACTTGTAATTAATAATCGAATAATTAATCTTAATTCTAAATTGAACACACGTTTTATGATTTTCAAAGATTGAAATTAAACTAAATAATTAAAACAATAACAATAAACTAAGATAAAATAACAAAACAGGTAAAATGAGATTAAATCAAATTGATAAAAACCTAGGTACTACGATTTCACCAAGACAATAGTTATTTCAGTTCTTCGCAATTATACTCATAAATATTCTTCCTATGTTGATGATCGATTTCACTAAATTCTAGTACAATCTCTCTCGAGCATTGCGTAGTTTATCTGATTAATGGGTTATCACTTCTCAGTCTGAAATCCTACATTAATCAAATACAAATAAATCAAGAAATCACAGTGACCACACTAATACCGTAACTATCTCTAGCCTACGTATATTAATGACATTAATTTCAGTGCTCGGGTATTTATCACCTCTCGGTCTCAAAACACCCCAAACATCAAGTAAAGATTGGCCAGAAATTTACAGGCTTTAAGAACAGAAATTAAATGTGCCAACAATATTGGAAGAAATATTCAATAAATATAATTAAACGAAGAACATAAAATAAATATAGTCCGACTACATCGTAGCCCCTAGTAGAAAAGTTAGTTCATGCTAGATAAATTAAAAACAACAATAATACTAATGAAATTCATAATTTAAATTTAAAAAGTGAGAAGAACTATGGTTGAATCGTAGAAATCGCCTTGTGCTGCTGCCTCCAGAAATCGCCTTGTGTTGCTCTCCTTCGCTAAATTCGCTGAATGCTTCGTGCCTCTTTTCTTTAGGTTTTTATTTTCTTCTTTGTGATAAATCAATGGGCAAGATTCACTAATGTCTTTATGTTGACGGTCTAGATTAGAAGCAGCCATCTTTCCAAAATCGAATTCATATGTGGCGATCAATCGCTATAAATGTGGCGATTAATCGCCACCTAGGTCTCAATCGCCACATCAATCGCCTCGCCTCTTCATCAATCGCCTTTGATCGCTTGAAGGTGGCGAGCATTCGCCACCTTCTCTGTTTTCTCGCAACTAACACATAAAAAATCTGTGTTTGTGGCGATTAGTCGCTGGAATGTGGCGACTAATCGCCACCTCTTCTGTAAATTTTCTCTCGAGAACAATTTGTTTTCTTTTGAGATGCATGATCGCCACATTGTGGCGATTATTCGCCTCCTTTTCTAGTTCTTATTTCTCCTTCACAACTTCTTCTTTTCTCTCCTGTTCTATTTTTCAATAAAATTGTCTGCACACTCACACAAACTCATCAAATATATTTACATACTTAAGAAAAACTTATCAAATCAAGTGTAGAAAATATAAATAAGTGTGTAAAATACACACTTATCAAAGACCATATTTTTCGACAAGTATTTCAGCTGCACTGTGAGAGTGGCGAAGAGGAATGAGTTTACGCAGCTGAAGCAGACAGGTTCAGTTGCGGATTATATTAGGAAGTTTGAAGCCCTATCGAGATTTGCACGCACCTAGTAAGTGATAACGAAGACAAGGTTCACCAGTTTATGGAAGGGCTGAACCCGGAGATCCGGATGAACATTGTTGTATCGGGAATTATAGATGTGCCCTATTCTGACATCGCAGCTAGAGCTCTGGACTTCGAGGCTGCCAGGGCGACTTGTATTAAGCAGAGGGAGCCAGCTAGGGGCTTCTTTCGTGAAATCCGTCCTCAGTCACAGAACCGAGGTTGGCAGCCTAGAGTGCAACAACCCCAGCCGCAACAGAGAGGCGTTAAGAGACCTTTAGAGGGAGGCAATGATCGAGGAAAAGGCAAGCAAGTACAGGGGGCTTCTCAGATACCATGGTGCCCTAAATGTCAGAGGGAACACAGTGGAGAGTGCCAGGTGGGCACTAACAAATGTTATAGATGTGGTGAAGTCGTCCATTTTGTTAGAGATTGCCCAAAGCCGAGCCGAGATCAGTTGGGCGGAGATCAGAAGAGAGTCGTACCCAGGATTTTTACCTTTATCGAGCCTGGTGATATTGACGACGAGGCTCAACCTTCCGTGATAGCAGGTACTGTATTGATTATGGATGTAGTTGTATTGTCCTTGATAGACACGGGGCTACGCACTCTTTTGTTTCCTCTGCTTGTGTGTCTAGACTGAAGCTTGTGCCTAAGTTAGCAGAATGCCAATATAGTGTGATGCTACCTTCAGGTGAGCGTATGAAGTCAGGTCATGTTGTCCAGGGCAATATTGTCTCGGTTGGGAACAGTACCCTCTATGCTCGCCTGATTGTTATGGGCATAGAGATCTACGACCTTATCTTAGGGATGGACTGGCTATCACAGCACTTCGCCACCATCGATTGTAGATCCGGGATTGTGACTTTTCGACCCCCGGGTAAAGTCGAGTTTTCTTATCAAGCGATGAACAGATTGAGTGGATCGCCTATTTCCTATTCCATAAAGGTCAACGAGCAGTTTAAAGGTGAGTGCTCTATTTATTTGGCCACAGTAGTTGATACTCAGTTGCTCAGCAGAGTAAAGCCGAGTGACATTCCTATAGTCAGAGAATTCTCTGAGATATTCCTTGTTGATCTTCCCGAATTACCGCCGGACAGGGAGATTGA
Source organism: Begonia masoniana (assembly GCA_022432975.1). Taxonomy (NCBI): domain Eukaryota; kingdom Viridiplantae; phylum Streptophyta; class Magnoliopsida; order Cucurbitales; family Begoniaceae; genus Begonia; species Begonia masoniana. Next base: position 12,228,450 of record CM039516.1, read on the forward strand.
ATTTATCATTGATGTATATCCAAGCTCCGCGCCAGTGTCTAAGAATCCATATAGATTGGCGCCTGCTGAATTGAGAGAGTTGAAAACTCAGCTTGAGGAGTTGCTGGATAAGAGTTTCATCTGACCCAGTTTTTCTCCTTGGGGTGCACCCGTTCTATTTGTCAAGAAGAAGGACGGGACTCTCAGGATGTGTGTGGATTACAGAGAGCTGAATAAGCTTACAGTGAAGAATAAGTATACTGCCCTGGATCGATGACTTATTTGACCAGCTGCAAGGTGTCTGAGTGTTTTTCAGGATTGACCTACGCTCGGGTTATTATCAGTTGAAGGTCCGGAAGGAGGATATTCAGAAAACAGCATTCTGAACGAGGTATAGGCATTATGAGTTCCTTGTTATGTCTTTTGGACTTACTAATGCCCCTGCAGCGTTTATGGACTTGATGAACTGCCTCTTCAAGGAGTATCTAGACAAATTCGTTGTTGTTTTCATTGACGATATTCTGATTTATTCTAAGACAAAGGAAGAGCATGAAGAGCAATTGCGGATTGTTCTAGGGATCCTACAACGACACCAGCTATATCCAAAGTTTTCTAAATGTAAATTTTGGATCCGAGAAAAATTCAGGTGGTCAGAGATTGACCACAGCCTAAGAACGTGCGAAAGGTACGTGGATTTCTCAGGTTGGCTGGCTATTATCAGAAGTTCATAGAGAGATTCTCGAAGATTGCAGTTCCTCTTTCACGCTTGACTCAGAAGAACGAAAGGTTTATATGGTCGGCTGCTTGTGACAACAGTTTTATGGAGTTAAAGTAGAGGTTGACTGCAGCTCCAGTGTTGGCATTGCCTGTTGAAGGTGATAAGTTCAGCATATATTGTGATGCATCTGGAGTTGGGCTTAGATGCGTGCTTATGCAGAAAGGGAGGGTTATCGCGTATGCTTCTCGGCAGTTGAAGCCATATGAGCAAAACTATCCTACGCATGACCTGGAATTAGCGGCCGTGGTCTTTGCACTGAAGATATGGAGGCATTACTTATATGGGCAGCAGTGCGAGATATTTTCCGACCACAAAAGCCTGAAGTATTTTTTTACGCAGAAGGAACTGAATATGCGACAGAGAAGGTGGCTAGAGTTTGTCAAAGACTATGAGTTTGAGATTAAGTACCATCCGGGAAAGGCGAACAAGGTCGCTGATGATTTGAGCCGAATGCCTACTGCAAGTTAGCCTTCACTTGCAGCAATGTAGGTTACGTTGCGGTCTGAGATTAAGAAGTTTGATGTAGAGATTGTGGCAGAGTTGTCCAGTATGCTCACCAACATTTCTCTCAGGCCGACTATTCTGGATAAGATACGTGAAGCTCAACAGAAAGATATGGAGTGTGAGGAGCTTCGATTGAGCATGACATCTGGAGACTTGACTAATTTTAACTTTTCAAATGACGGTATTCTAAAGTTCAGGCATATGTGGTATGTGTCTAACGATGAGAAGCTAAAGAAGAAGATATTATTGGCCGAGGCACATTCTTCAGGTTATTCTGTGCAGCCGGGAGATACCAAGATGTACAGGGACTTAAAGCAACACTTCTGGTGGCCGAACATGAAGAGAGACGTCGCCAAGTATGTGGAAACCTGTTTAGTTTGTCAACAGGTAAAGGCAGAACATCAGAGGCCGGCCGAAACATTACAGCCACTGCCGATTCCGAAGTGGAAATGAGAGGAGATCTCCATGGATTTTATTGTGGGGCTCCCGAGGACGACGAAAGGGCATGACGGCATCTGGGTGATTGTGGACCGATTGACAAAGTCAGCTCACTTCTTATCTGTGAAGATGACATCTTCTATGGATCAGCTCGCCAAGCTTTATGTGCAGGAGGTTGTTAGATTGCACGGTGTACCAGTTTCGATTGTCTCGGATCGAGATCCGAGGTTTACATCGAAGTTCTAGAAGAGTCTGCACAAAGCTATGGGGACTCAGCTAAATTTCAGCACGGCATTTCATCCTCAGACTGATGGTCAGACTGAGAGGACAAATCAGATTCTGGAGGATATACTCAGAGCTTGTGTGTTGGAGTTTCAGGGATCGTGGAGCAGGTATTTACCACTGATCGAGTTCTCTTACAACAACAACTTCTAAGCTACCATTGGTATGGCTCCGTATGAAGCTTTGTATGGTCGAAAGTGTAGATCTCCACTATATTGGGACGAGGTTGGTGAAGCCAGTATTGTTGGTCCCGAGATTCTACAGCAAACGGCAGAGAAGATTGCCGTTATCAGACAGCGTATAGAGATAGCTCAGAGTCGACAGAAGAGCTACCCTGACACAAGACGGAGAGAACTGTAATTTGAAGAAGGTGATGAGGTTTATTTAAAGATTTCTCCGTTCAAAAGAGTCATGCGATTCTGAAGGAGGGGCAAGCTAAACCCTCGATATGTGGGGCCCTTCCCTATTTTGAAGAAGATCGGGAAGATGGCGTATCGACTACAGCTTCCGGCTTCAATAGAAGGCATCCACAATGTATTTCACGTGTCTATACTTCGAAAGTGTTTGCGCGATCCATCGCATATTGTGGAGGCAAGAGAGATCGAGGTACAGCCTACCTTGACTTATATAGAGAAACCAGTACGTATTTTGGAGTCTTCCATCAAGGTCTTGCGCAACAAAAAGATTCCGCTAGTCAAAGTCTTATGGCGGAACCACGAGGTAGAAGAAGTTACTTGGGAGCGATAGCAGGATATGATGGCTAAGTATCCTGAGTTGTTTCTATGATCAAATTTTGAGGACAAAATTTTAAATAAGGTAGATAGAATGTAACACCCGATTCTTTAAGGGATTTTGTAAATTGTTTATATAACGGCATTTTTGTAATTATGTCAAATTAAGTCGGTTTTGTGAAACGAAAGAATTATTACAATCTTAATAATTGAGATGGATTTTAAGAAAATTAAGTCGGTTTTGTGAAACGAAAGAATTATTACGATCTTAATAATTAAAATGGATTTTAAGAAAATTTCGAGAATTTTAGGAGTTGTAACGATAATTTTACGAGAATTACGTTTTTCGTAATTTAAATGACGTTGTAGTAAAAATAGTAAACCAGGTCCGATTTACGAACGAACAGTTTTAATAAAGTCCTGATAATAAGTTGGGGTTATTGGTGAATTAAGGAAATTGGGAGAAAACGAATCGTTAGACAATTAACGAAACAAAGGACGAAACAAATAGAAAATCAAAGGAAGGGCAAAAAGGTAATTTTGCCAAGTCAAATTTTAATTAAAAATCAAAATTCTTCTTCTCTTCTCCCTCATTCGCGACTTCCCTTCTCTGTGATTTTCCTCCAGGCGACTTTTCATCGCCTTCCTCACGGCATTCTCACTCCGACGATCGAGCTCTCCACCAATCGACTTCCATTCTTCACGATTTCTCCTCCTATCAACGCTCTAGGTAAGGTTCTATGGTTTTTGGACGTTAAACTTTGGTTTTCGAGAGTTAAAACGATTAGGGTTTCGTTTAGGATTTTCGCGAAATAGTCGAGTTAAATTGGAACTGACTAGGGTTGCCCTATTTACGACTTTGGTGAACGTATTAATGGGCATTGAAGGTAGTTAGACGAATTAATGGCCATTAATGTGAGTCTTGGGTTGTTAGAAAACTTGAAAATCTCCATTAATAGAGGTTTAAGTAAGTTGAGCGTGAAATGCTCGATAAAATACCTCAACGAGTTGAATTAGAGTTTTAGGAAATTTCTTTAGTGAAGGTTTCGTTAAATTGGACGTTAACAGTTTAAACTCGTTTTAACGACAATGTTGTGAAATTGCCTTAGGTGAACGAAGCTTGTGGACGGAGCTCGGATTCCAATGAACACGAGGTAAGTTCTCGTGACTTACTTTGGCCGATTGGCCTACACTGTACGTCAAAGTCGCGTCGAGGATCATCGGTGACTTGTTTGTTTAAATGTTTTGGTTGGGTAGTTAGGATTAGTCTTACTTTTTAGATTATGCTTTGTCGTCTCGATGGTACGTATGGTGTATGTTTACTTTATGCATTTAATTGTTCATGCATCATGGTTTTCAATTATGCATAGAAAATGAATTTTCGCACTATGTTTTCATGAAAAGAGATGTGGCCTGAAAGGGGGCTATTGATCTATTGTGTAGGCCAAAAGGGGTCTGTCACAATACCACATCGCCTAAAACGAAATGAATCTACGTAATCTGTTATCTGGTCAGGCGAGGTGGGGCTCAGGCACGGCTGTATACGGATGTAAGCGTGTACCCCCCCCCCCCTCCCCGGTTAGGTGGAGAGGGTTGTCCAATCGCGGGATGTGTCCTCTCCATCTAATAGGCTGAGACCTCAGTGATATTCTGTTTACGACGTAATGATAAGAAAATGTTGAATGATTTTTGAACTTCATTTGAACAGCATGCATTTGCATTTACAAAACTTGCTGAGCCTTTAGCTCATAGTTGTCTATATGGTGTAGGTGATTTCGAAGCAGGTCAGGACGACGTTCCTCCACCCGATGTACAGGATGGTTGAAGAAGAACGGCTGTGGTGGTGTGCATGGGCAGTCGATGCGTATCTTGACCCGTGGGGGTAACAGTTAGGTATTTTGAGGGTTTTGGGGCGTAATGGGCTGATGGTGAATTAGATAGGTTAAGTACGCCATTAGATACATTTTAGGTTGTTGGATCTGGATAATGGATTGATGTTTATAAAATATTTTGTTAAAACTGTCGTTTGATGAACTGCTGGATTGTTGAATTTTGTAGGGTTTTGTTTGATTTTTAAATGATTCCACGCAGTTTGTTTTCACGAGATTGTATTATGTTTTGAATGTGGGTCGAGGGGATAGTCGTTGGGTTATGAGTTGATGATTTTGAAAGGTTTTTAGTACGTATGTTATGTTGAGGTTTTAGAGGAAAAATGTGGAAGTAAAAATTGTGCAGAGGATGAAGAGAAAAGAGGGAGGCAAACTCCCTAGAAACAAACATTTCCTTCTGAAGTGTCGACATCTCAGCAGTCGACACTTCATCCCAGCAGTCGACATTTCATACCTCTTCGGTTTTAGCACAAAATGCACTAGCGGTCGACATTTCCTTCTGAAGTGTCGACATCTTTTGCAAAAATAAAAGGTGTGCGGTCAATGCTTACCTGGTGTCGACCGACCTAAGGTCAACACTTTCAACTCTCAGTTTTTAGCGCAGGGTTTGAAGTGTCAATCGACTGCCACAACAGTTGACACATGGGCGATTTTTAGCGACGAGAAGTCAAAAAATTGTCTTCCCTTGCCGTTTCTCCCCAGCAATTGACCTACAAATTTAAATAAATTTCAAATACACTCACATAACCCATAAAAAAACCATGAATTCGAGTTTCCAACTTTGGATTTGATTTACATTAAAAACCTTTAAGCTTAAAAATGAGGAAGAAAAACTTATCAGCATTGAAGTCTCTTCATAAAAGATGATGTACAAAAACTCGTGAACGTTTTGCGTCCTTGGAACACAATGATTCACGCAAAATAGAATCACCTCTCTCCCTTTTCTCTCTCTTTATGCAGCGACGGGAAGAAGAAAGGAATAGGGTATTCCCCTTTAAAATTCTATTTCTTTTCTTTTAAATTAAAATTTCATATTTAATAAATGAAATATAGATTTATATTTTATTTATTAAAGAAAATACTTCAAGTCTGAATTGACCAAATACACACATCTCCAAAATCTTTACTCAAAGTAATTTTCAAATTACCCAATATTAATTTCCTCAAATTTATCTACACGGTAATTTCGCAAATTAGCGACTTTTACAAATTAATCGAAAAACCTAATGTGATCACTAAATGACAAAGCGGTCAGCTCATGGTCTATTGACCATTAACAATGCGAAAATTTTTCATGGTAGCTTAATAATAATATAAAGATATCAGTTTTTACAAGTAAGCTTCCAGTGTCTCATGCACAAGCTCGAATGGGGAGTAATATTGTAACGCCCCCGAACCCACCCTGGCTCGGAGCGCTACTTTGCTAACCAATCCCACGTTAAAACTGACTCCCAAACATAAAAGAAAAAGATCACATCTGAATTTAAAACTAAACTCCCAAAACTCTCTTAAATCATACCTAGCTGCCTAGACGCCCTAATTTCCCTTAATCCTAACCTTTAAGCACCACGGCGTCCTTCCCGAAAATTTCGGCAAAGTAACGCCTAAAAATGGCGCCTCCAAAATGCTAGGTACCTGTACACAAACCAATCCCAACCAGATCCAGAATATTCCTAACAATCTAACCAACCTACGAAATCTCCAAATAACAGTAAAGAGGAAAACTAAAATACTAACATCTCTAACTGAAGAAAGTCCACAGTACAGGGTGACACGTCACCCTTAACTATGACTATATACATCAAATACAAATAGCTATGCAATAACTCTAAAAACATCAATCAAAAAGAAAGTTACGCATTCCCATCATTTCTACAAACAGACATTTACAACAAACTACCAAAGGACAAAGCCCACATTCTCTGAAGACCATGGTGGAGTCGCCCCGACAACTGCCCGCACCGGCACGCCCCGTGCATCTCCGACTGCTCCCAAGTCTTGGCTGACTCACATAGCTCACCTGTACCCGCGTCGTTACCTACACCACAGAACACACACACGTAAGCTTACGCTTAGCAAGTAGGGGATAACGAAATATAAACATGCACAATCCACCACAACTCACACACAACCCTAGCACCTCAACACAACACCACTCAACAGGACAACGCAACCCAATACGAACCAAAACTGTCTGCCTCAAAAGATGCCTTACTCTTTAACCAACTACCATACCAAACAATGTAACTCAACAACCCAACTCAACACATATAGTTTCTACTATTTGCTCATGCACGTTACCGACGAGACGTTAAACCCTCTAGTGCTCATGCACTTTAACATCGAGGCATTTAACTCTCTAGTGCCACTTGCACTTTAACATCGAGACGTTAAATCCTCTGGTGCGTCATGCACTTTAACATCGAGGCATTTAACTCTCTAGTGCCACTTGCACTTTAACATCGAGATGTTAAATCCTCTGGTGCGTATCGAGGCATTTAACTCTCTAGTGCCACTTGCACTTTAACATCGAGACGTTAAATCCTCTGGTGCGTCATGCACTTTAACATCAAGGCATTTAACTCTCTAGTGCCACTTACACTTTAACATCGAGACGTTAAATCCTCTGGTGCGTCATGCACTTTAACATCGAGGCATTTAACTCTCTTGTGCTACTTGCACTTTAACATCGAGACGTTAAATCCTCTGGTGCGTCATGCACTTTAACATCGAGGCATTTAACTCTCTAGTGCCACTTGCACTTTAACATCGAGACGTTGAATCCTCTGGTGCGTCATGCACTTTAACATCGAGGCATTTAACTCTCTAGTGCCACTTGCACTTTAACATCGAGACGTTAAATCCTCTGGTGCGTCATGCACTTTAACATCGAGGCATTTAACTCTCTAGTGCTTTTCTCACACATTTCATGCTACTCACACAACTCTTGCACATCGAACAACAACACAACTATCAATGCAACCATCACAACAACGCCACGCAACAACTTAACACAACACGAAGCAAAGTAATAACAAATAAACCCAAGCACGCAACAATCTCCTATCTATAAGCAGCCAAATCAAAACAAAGCAACAACATGAAATGCCTAACCAACAAATGAGGCAACCAAACAACCAACAACCAACAATAACAACCAACAAACAACAATGCTTAACAAACAACAAACAACAAACAACACAACTCTTGTAGAGACCCTCCCGAGGTGCTCCACGAGCACTACTCCCCGGCGAAACAACTCTACACGCTATCATTGCCTAGTGCAATGCATCCCTTGCAGAGATCCTCCCGAGGTGCTCCACGAGCACTACTCCCTGGAGAGGCAACTCTACTCGGAATCCCTTTGCATTTCTTCTTACCTCATTACAATTTGTGCTCACACTTCAAACACGTGCTCACAACTCAATTCTCGTGGCTCTAACTATAATGTAAGTCAGCTCACAACTCAATTAAGTCAACCAATGCACAACCTCCAATAAACACAACAATCACACAACAACCAAACAAAACCAAGCAAGCAAGCAAACAATCTACTACAAGCAACCAAATCAGAATAAAGCAACCAAACCAGCAAAGAATCTCCTACCGTTCCGTGGTGTAGGCCCTAAGGCAAAACAAACGTCCTCTACTTACCTGAACTCTGGCACCGCACTTACTCGCTTTGGCTATGTACATTTCCCCACTCGGTAACCTATCACATTCACAAAAATTCACTTAAGCATCACTATTCACTTCTAAAGAATATTTAAACTAACTCTAACTACAACGATTCAAACTTCTTTAAAATTAAGCCTACATACACCAACTTACTCTCAAACTATTATTTTTAACCTAATCCAACGAAAGCCTAACTAAATGGGCCACCAATTTGGGTTCAGTAAAAACCGACCCGAACTTCAAACGCGTGTAACTTTTGCGTCGGATATCAAAATCGAACGATTCCAGCGGCCACGTACTCCTCTAATAACCTATTTTAACCTATCAAAAAGAATTTGAAAACAGACGACCGTAGCTAGGTCAAAATGGCAAAAACCAGAACTGCCCCTTACCCGAAAAATCCCCCTTTTTGATTTTCCATCAATTCTCACTCAATTCTTCACTAATCAACCACCTATACCCTCAATTAGCATAAACTAACCAAAAATCTCAAACTACAAGCAAAAACCCGAAATGCCCTAAAGAGGGCTTCACTGTTTTACGCCCAAATCTGGCTCCTCACAACCAGACGACAGAAGCCGGTCCAAGGGTCGGCGAACCAACGCCGGAAACACCAAAAATCGGCCGGTGATCGGAGCTCAATCGAGCTCGTCACTCTCGGCCACGACAGAACGGAAAACAGGGCGAAAATCAAACCTTACCAGTCGGTTCGCGCGCGGAGAAGGCCGGAAACCTGCTCCTCGTCTTCGTCTGGCCGGAGACCGTCGGAAGTCGCCGGTGATCGGCGCCGCGTCGCCTCCCTCGCGTCGCCTTCCCCCTTCTCCCCTGTTCGGCCCTCGACGCTCGGGTGCTCGACAGAATAGCTTCGGCTATTCTGTCGTTAGTTTTTAATTATTTTTTTTTAATTAATATTAATAATAAATGATAATAATAAACTAAAACTATTTCTTTAATTAAAACTAACTAATTACCGTTTTGCCCGCTCGTGTTTTCGACCATTCGAAATTTCGTTAAATCTCGTTATTAAATTAACCTAATCCCCAACTTAATTTCAATCAAATTTATTCACTTTACATTTCAATTAATTAAAACTCAATTACTTAAAACAACCTATTTGATTATTCTTTTAAATTTAATCTCGGGTGTTACAAATATCTCGAGAGTTGGCTTCTGGTGTTTGACGAGGACGCCAGAAACTATACATTTTTAACTTATTTGTAAGTTATCTTATCCCTATTTTTTTTACATGGTTTGAGACATGATTTGAGGATGTCTAGATATATGTATGAATGTCATTCATGCATCATTTTGCTTGTTAAACAACAAGATTTCTTTGCTTCATATCACATGCACTCTTAGTATGTATATATATGCATTCAATGTATGCATAGAATGAGTCCTCAAATCATGCACAATGATATTTTTTACATGTACATACTGTATTCTAGGATGTATGATTGGTTACATTTGAACCAATTATATCTCGCCAGCTATGTATTGTGTGACGCATGTAAAACACAATAATATAGAATGAGAGTGACTGTGAGTCCCCGTTGAGTTGTAAATCTCTATCCCTTCGGAAGTCATGTTGATACGTGCGCACATTATTGAAAATATTGATAGTAAGGTGTATGTAAGTGTATGGTGACTTTACATGTGATGAACTGTGATCATGCAATTGAACTTGATAACAACGACACCATATGAAACATACACGCATTGATTGATATTATAGCGTTAGTTGTATGTGGCAAATACATTTCATATACATTGCATATAATTGAGTGTAGAATGAGAAGTTTAGTGAATGTGGTTAGTTGTTTGGAAATTAATTATACATTGAGTTAATTGTACATAAGTATAGATGACATAAAAGTCTATGAGTTATTATTTTTAGACAATGATGTACACTATCAGTATCTAAGCATATTCACATATTCAATATAAATATCTTAAATACACAAAGTAAAATCATAAACATGATATAGGATAAGATATTGATTGAAATATCTAGATAGTTTTGTAAAACACAAATTATGGATGTGTGTGAATATGAGTGGATGGTAAATCTTAAAAATGAAGTTAAAGTTGTGATGATTAATCATGTAGCGTATAAGTACATGATTAGACGTAAAGTCAGACATCTTGATAGTCAAGAATAAATTATTAAAACTTACATCAATATTAAAAGTTACCTATGCTTGTTATTGGCATATTTCATTTTAATCAAGCAATGCAAGGTTGTACATAATATATATGTACATAATAAATAAAGATAAAAAAGCTAGAAAGCAAAGTATCGCATTCTCTCTCTTTCACCCACGAGCATTCAAGGTCTGCATAGAGGAAGAATGGAAATCAATGGAGAAAGAAGGGGAAGGACAAAAGTTAAATGTCTCCCACAATGGGTCATCTGTGGGGCCCATTCTTCTCGTTAATATGGTCAAGAATCATGTCATGACTCTACCCTAAAGTTTTCTTTTGTAAATCTCTCATTTTATTTTTATTTTTATTTCTCAAATATTACTATCCATGATGTCACATTGGTATTTTTAATTACGGTAATAATAAATTTATTTTATAATTTTACACTATAGTTTTATTTCGTTACGTGACACTCAATAATCAGTAAAATTAATATCTTATTTTAATTATTTATAAATTTATTATATTTATTATACTAATTAATGTGAGTCACATAAGTTTTATATCAAAAAGTAAAATTAGAGTGTAATCTTAATACTACATTTCTTATTAAAATGCATACATACAAATTAAAAATTTGAGTATGATAATCAAATATTGATATTTTGAACTCATATTACATACATACCTACGTGCTAGAATTGTTTGATAATAACATATTTTTTCTTCACACTGAAAAAAAAAAAGAAGATAAATTAGCGTTGGATCATTGTGCTATTATGACTTTAAACAAGGCCAAAACATTTTTTAAATTAATAAAAACAAAAAATAATTGAAATCGAAGATGATTGAAAGAAAAGGGACGACATGAAGCCAAACTAAAAAAAGCTACAAGTCCATGTGCTTCTGTTCATCAAAAGTCAATATAATGGACCCCTTTAGCATACTTGTTGTTTTAGTGATCGTTCTTAATCTTCCATAATTCAGGTTTGATTTGTGGGCAGACAAAACAACGTCCTACATCCATATAATTTTATTTATTATGAACACATAATGACCTGAAATGTCAACTGATGGTGCCTATTTTGTATTTGTTGGAATGATAATTTGCTCACCCAAGACTTGGATTTCCACGTATGATATATTATTTTATTCAAGTTAAAAGTATGATAAATGCTAACTGAAAAGCACGAGAGTGGATGTTTAATTTAGCTCTAGAGTGAAAAAATTAGATCTTCCCTTGTGGTCTATTTGTCGCTTGTCACGATACTTTTAACGTCAAGGTCTAGCGAGTTAAAAACTCACAAAAAAAAAAAAGTTTAATACGTTTGCTAGTTTAGAACTATTATTTTTGTACTATACTCGCATATCCTTTAGAGAGAGAAAGGGAGGAGAGAGAAAGGTGACCTGAAAAACATGAGAAGAAGCCAGGAGGTCTCGAAATGATTCCCCCAACCACTTCCGCTTAAACCACTTCTAGATTTATTAATTTCTTAAATAAAAAATCAATACGATTTAAAATATATAGTCGGTTTTGTCACTCAAATTATTTGGGCCAACAACATGAGAGATTTTTTATTATTATTATTTAAATTTCTCTTGGAAAAAATTTTCTTCAAAAATGCATTTTCTGAAGGAGTAATCTTACGTTTACTTTCTTATACTACTATCTTAAAATACTCGACGCCTCAAACAATAATTGATGCAATTTATTATATTATTACACCTTAATTACATCAATCATTGTTTGACACGTCATAAGAGAATAAGTATAGTATTATTTTTTCCGAATATTGAATTTGTATTTTCATCCATATTGTAATAAAAGTCACCGTGTAACACCCGATATTTTTGGCCATGTAATTATCCTTTGAATTATTGAACGAGATTAATTTACTATTAATATAATGTAAATTTTACTGGAATTGTTGCAATGTTTAGTGGAAAAACCAAACTAAAAAGTAACCAAAGCAAAACCATTAGTTAGGAACCAATGGAGGGACAATTTTGGAAGGCAATTAAGGTTGTTGGAAAGGAGTCAATGCATGCTTGACACTTGTCCAAGCTTGTGGGAGAAGCCAAAACTCCCTCCTTCTCTTCAACGTGAAACCCTCCCATTTCCTTCTCCTCTCCGCTCTTTCTCCTCTCTGTTTTCTCTCTTCCAGACGATGTACGACGATTTTCAAACTTTGTCCTCTCTTGTTTTCTCTCATTTTCTTCGTTGAAGGTAATCATTTACGTTAGTTAACGAGTTTAAGTTAGTTATTTCTTAGTTTTGTTGAAATTTAGGGTTAATGGTCTCGTTATGCATAATATAGGTTCGTGAATCACCGAGGACGTACGTGAGTGCTTACAACTCTAGGAACATCAGGTAAGTTCACACGTATAAATTTGGCTCTTAAGGCCCTACATCACGGAGGTACTAGGTTTTTGATTTCTGTTGGGCTGTTGTTGGGTAGTTAAGTCATAGAACACATCATAAGTTAAGTGTAATGCTCTGTGTATAGTTCGATGACCCGTTGTTCATGTATGCTCTGACCTGTCTTTTTATATGTTACGTTTACGCACTATATATGTTCATGCATACACGTTTTCTCGAAAGTCATGTAAATATTTTATGCAAGAGATTTGAAGTTAAGAAAGATAAAATATGAATGTAATGTACGGTTAAGTGTGGGACGGGGGCTGGTATCCTGTTCTTGCCATGGACAATATGTCTTTTATGCCTCCCTATGACCCGACAAAATTACTAACTCCTGTTATGTCATGTTATGTCATGTACGTATTTGCGCCAGTTTCTCTATAAGCCTCACTTATACCTCATGTCCACTTGAATGTAATGTAAAGTAATGTTCATGTATTTCAAAAGTTCATGCATAGCATATGCATCACTGCATTGTATGTCCTTACTGAGTTTTAAGCTCATAGTTGAACTCCCTATTGTAGGTATGGATCGCACGGATGAGGACTGTGAGCCTCAGGCCGATGAGTAGGTGCGGTTGGCTTGACGAGCTCGTGGGGTTGGTTGCGGCAGTCAGACGCATTTTGACCTGTGGGGTGATGTTTCGAAGTATATGTCATGTTTGTATAGTTTTTAGAATTTAGGTGATGTATAGGCTTTGTGTCGACATTTTAAAATCTTTGTTTTGATAATTGTCCTTTGAAATATACTGGAATCGTTTGAGATTTTATTCTATGTTGTACATGGATTGTTTTGAGTTTTAAAGCTATCCATGCAGTTAGATTTCTTGAACTCCCGTCATATTTTCTAACATGTTTAAATTTTTGTTTTGAATTGGGTTTTTAGTATTGTGAATCATTTTGTAACTAAAGAGGTTGGGAAGAAGTTTAGTAGTAATGTAGTGAGGTGTTTATGTCTTTCAAACATTCCTGTCATCCATTCCTGTCGTCCATTCCTGTTTGTATATTTTTTTATAATTTCTCCGATTTAGGTGAGTTCCTTCACTTTTCCTTATGACTTGACAGTTAGATAACAGAGGGAGTGCAATGTATGTGTTTTTGGGAGTGTTGTGAATGTGTGTAGTTTCGGGTTTAGTGCAGAATCGGGAATGCACGAAGATCTGAGCTTCCAAACTAATTTTCTTAGATTCCTGAGTAGTTTAGAATGAAGTTTAACTAATACACTGTCTATGATTTTAGGTTTGAGCAGAACCCGAAGTGGTTAGCAACCAAACATTTTCCCAGGAATCCAGGTAAGTAAAGTATGCATGTGCCTTCGGGCCTACATCACAAAACATTAGGATTGTACATTGTGCGAATGAGTTTGTATGACATGCATCATGTTTTATGAAAGATTACGAAAATGAATTTTCATGTGAAGAATGGTAAGGCATGAACCGAAAGTGACAGAATAGCTATTAAGGGAATTCATCCGCCCCTTAATCGAGTAGAGGATGTAGAACATTGGGAGAACTGATCTCACTCCCAAGGGAACTGAGGGATTAGAATAGCTATTAAGGGAATTCATCCGCCCCTTAATCGAGTAGAGGATGTAGAACATTGGGAGAACTGATCCCACTCCCAAGGGAACCGAGAGATCAGATCAGTAAACGAGCGAATGTACAACTGAGATGAGAAAGTAGAAACTGCATGTTTAGGTTTTATGTTTCAACATATCATTTCATTATTGCTTTGTTTGCTTAGCATTAGGCTAATAGATGAGTTTTGTGATGTAGGTGTTGAGGTTACTGCAGGTGATTTTCCTGAGTTTACAAATGCATAGATGATGTTGGAGGAGCGCATCCAGGCCACGACTTGGTAAACTGATGAGGCGGTTTAACCAGTGTTTTGTGTATGTGCATTGTAGTAAACAATTGGATAGCTAAGTTGTGTTTGAGTTTCGTTGACAGAATCAACTTTTAATGTCCTGATCTTAGATTTGAAAACTCTCTAGTTCAGTCGACAACGTTTTCACTCAAGTATGTTGGGTCTTATGACAGCAATAGTTTTCAATGCTTGAAACACATTTTTGAAATCTTCTGGAAATAGTACCTTGCTGGTTTAGCATTGGTTTTTACTGGATTTGAGTAACGTAGGGATTGGAGTCTTTTTCGAAAGGTTTCATTGAAGCGAATAAGTCCCTTCGTAGTAGAGTTGTTTTTGTATAGAGTATGAATTGTGGAAAAATTGCTCTGTTTCCTACCGGCAAGCGGTAATCTATCGGTAGAAGACAACGTTTTCTATCGGTAGAAGAGGGTTGTTTTCTACCGGTAGGAGTAGCGTGTTAAATCTATCGGAATGGTGTAATTTATTTCATCGGTAGAAAGTTTAGACTTTTGTCGTTTAGCGATCGGTGGATGTCGAGTGCTATAGTTATCGGAAGATGAAGGAAATGATTTTGTCGTTTAGTGACCGGTCAATGTATTCTGTTTGTTTTGTTTTGAGAGTAAAGTCTTTTGTCGTCTTATGATCGGTAGAGGCTGGATGAACGAATCATCCGGCTGACGTCATCGGTAAATGAGAGTAGCAAAACTCGTCGTTTGCGATCGGCAGAAGTTGGAAGATTAATTCATCCGGCTGACATCATCGGTGGAAGACTTCTATTTGCTTCTGCTCTTTCGTTGACTTAGTTCAGCGGCAGATGAGTTTGACTTTTGCAACTTTTAAAGTATTTCGCGATTTAAACTCTTTATTTCTTTTGACCGATTGTTCTTTAACAACTCAACTGATTTCTCAAACATTGTATTATGGTTTTGTTTAGCTCTATTTTTGTTCAAATGAATTCCGCTGCATGTATTTAAAAGTTTTAAAGTTTTAGAAAATGTCAAATTTAGACTTTCAAGCGAAATTTTAAATTTGGTCCAAAGTTTCTTAGTCTAGTTCGAGTTTATGAGTAACAAACTGGGTTCAAAAAACTCTGGGTGTTACAGTATGGTATCAGAGACATTTGGTTAAACCGTTCAAAAGATTACTCATCAGTGTCAATCGTTGCATGGAAGTGCTTCAACAACTGTAAGTGTTTATGTTAACATTAGCTAATAGATATTTAAGAGTGTAATTAACCTTGTACAGGACTTTAGTATAATGGCTCGAGGCCCAGGGAGACCTAGAGTGCCAAGGGAAATGCCAAACCTGAGTAGTGGAGAGGAGCCTAGTGTGATTAGGCAGCTGACAGATTTGGTGTGTTAGCAAACCGATTTAGTGCGCCAGCAGACTGATCAACTAGGAGTACTGTTGAACCGAGAGGTACAAGGAAGTGCCAACTCGGGTTCTAGCAATGAACATTCTTGAGATAGATTCCAGAGACTAAGACCACCCACGTTTGATGGACAATCATCTGACCCAGTTATTGCTGAAGGGTGTCTTAGGAAGATTGAAAGTATGTTTAGGTGTGCCAACAGAGGAGAAGGAGACAAGGTCACGTTGGCGACATTTCACTTGGCTGGTGAAGCTCAACTCTAGTGGGAAACAATAGAGACCACCACTGATGTCTTGGCGATGCCTTGGTCGCAATTCAAAGACATTTTCTACGAGAAGTATTTCAACAGTACTGTCCAAACTGCAAAGAAGTTGGAATTTTTAAACTTGAAGCAGACAGGGTCTGTAGCCGAGTACAGTAGGCAGTTCGAGTTTTTGTCCAGGTTTGCTGGACATTTTGCTCATAGGGACGAGGACAAGGTATTCAAATTTGTGCATGGACTGAAGCCAGAAATCTACAGAGGGGTTAAATTTTGCGGTATTAAAGGCTTGACATTCAGCGAGGTTGTGTCCACTGCTCTGGAAGTGGAAGAAGCTGAAAGGAAGTGTGCTGGACCAAAAGAGATCCCACAAAAGTCGGTCCAGCCACATCATCAAAGGGGAATGAAGAGGCCTAGTGAAGGCCAGCATAGCCATGGAACAGGAAAGAAAGTGCCGGATGCCAAGAAGTTTCCCCTGTGCCCAAAATGTTCGAAGAGTCACCTGGGTGAATGCAGGTTCGGTTCAGGAAAGTGTTTCAATTGCGAGGAAATTGGACACACATTCAGGGATTGCCTGAAGCCCAGAGTCACCCGATGCTTCAACTGTAACAAGGTTGGCCACGTCGTTAGGGACTGTCCAGCTCCTAAGAATGGCCCTGCTATGATTAAGCCGAGGATATTCTCCATGATGGAGTCGGGCGATGATGAGCAGCCTGCTATTGTGTCAGGTACTATATTGTAGGGGTGGGTAGAACCGGCCCGGAACCGCAAAACCGGACCGGACCGGCGGTTCGGGACAGTTCTTGGTCGGTTCTGCCTACCATGGAACCGGTCCCGGTTCCACGGATTGGGGAACCGAGAACCGCGGTCCGGTCCCCGGTTCCCCGTACCGGAACCGGGAATTCCCATGGGAGAACCGACCCATGGGTCGGCCCGGTGGGTTATCCGACCCATGGGTCGGATAACTTAAAAAAAAAAAAGAAATCTAAAACCAACGTCCAGCGAGCCCTCCTCAGTTCACTCCTCAGCACCGACGACCCGACCCCGACCTAGCAAGTTAGCGACCTCCCGTCTCAGACTCACGCAGCTCCGACCGTCGTCCGTCGACCAGCAACCTCATCCAGCGATTAGGGGTTAGGTGGGCACTTGATGGCGAAGAAAAAAGTGTAGATGAAAGCGGGGATGGTGATGACTGCGACGAGGCCGAGAAAGAATTCGAAGGGGAGAAATCGATAGTCTGGTGACGGCCAGGGAAAGGGGGAGGAGGGTGTCCGTGACGGAAATGGACGTGGTGTCCATGGCCGGAGGAAAGAAGAAAATGGGCGTGGAGCGATGGAGAGAGGGCAATTAGGGTAGGGAAAGAAGGACAGCAGAAGAAGGGAAAAGGGGGGGCGTTGGGAAAAGGACAATTGCTTTCAATTGCCATTATTTTCCTGATGGCAAGTAGGTGAAAAGGTACGACTATCCACTCAATTAAAAAAAAAATAATAAAAAAAAAAGCATGGGAGGGAACCGGTACCGAACCGGAACCGGACCGAATTTACGGTCCGGTTCCGGTTCGGTACCGGTTCTGCTATGGACCGGTTCCCGTTTCGGGAAATAAATTCCCGAAACCAACGGTACGGTCCGGTTCCAGGCCAGAACCGGCCCGGACCGGACCGTGCCCAGCCCTACTATATTGGTCAACTCTATACCTGCTTTTACATTGATAGATTCTGGTGCAACACATTCATTCATAGCATCTACATTTGCTGTTAAGTTAGATGCACAGTTTACCCCTTCTATGCATGTGTTTAGTGTTGCTTTACCCTCTGGTGAACGCATGCACTCTAACCAGGTGATGCTTGATAGTGATGTGTTAGTAGGAAGCGTGAGTCTACCTGCTGATCTCATTATTATGGATATAATGGGATTTGATGTAATCCTAGGAATGGATTGGCTATTTAAACATTATGTCACAATCGACTGTAGGACAGGAGTAGTTAGGTTCCAACCCCCTGATGGTTTAAATCATACCTTCCAAGCTTTAAAGAAGAGTAAGGGAATGTCTGTTATGACTTCGATGAATTGTAAACCCTCACCATGCAGAGAGTACCTATGCTTCTTGGCCGGTGTTCTAGATACACAACTCGTAGGAAAAGCAACACCCCAAAATGTCTCAATTGTCCAGGACTTCCCTTAAGTGTTTTTAGATGACCTTCCTAGTTTACCACCAGATAGGGAAATCGAATTCGTTATAGATGTTTACCCCGGCGCTGAGCCTGTGTCTAAAAATCCATATAGACTAGCACCAACAGAACTTAAGGAATTAAAGAAGCAGTTGGAGGATCTGTTGGAGAAATGGTTCATACGCCCTAGCTTTTCACCATGGGATGCACTTGTCCTTTTCGTCAAAAAGAAAGATGGATCAATGCGTATGTGCATAGACTATAGAGAATTGAATAAGCTAACTGTCAAGAACAAGTATCCACTGCCGAGGATTGATGATTTATTTGACCAGCTTAATGGTGCACGTGTTTTCTCTAAGATTGACCTTAGGTCTGGTTATTACCAATTAAAAGTCAAATCTGAGGATATTCCTAAGACTGCCTTTCGCACAAGGTATGGACATTATGAGTTTTTGGTCATGTCCTTTGGATTGATAAATGCACAAGCAGCCTTTATGGATCTCATGAATAGAGTGTTTTATGAGTATTTGGATAAGTTTGTCATAGTGTTCATAGATGACATTTTAATCTATTCGCGTACTAAGGATGAGCATGCTAGGCACCTGACCTTGGTGTTAGATGTATTAAAGCAGCATCAACTATACGCCAAGTTTTCTAAGTGTGAATTTTGGTTGGACCAAGTTCACTTTCTAGGACATGTTATCTCTGGGGATGGTATATCTGTTGATCCAGCTAATGTTCAAGCAGTTGAGGAATGGCCCCAACCAAAGAGTGCTACAGATATTAGGAGTTTTCTTGGACTAGCAGGATATTATAGAAAGTTCATTAAAGGATTCTCGAAGATTGCTACCCCCTTACTAAGTTAACAAGGAAAAATGTGAAGTATGTATGGACTGATGAATGTAAGCATAGTTTTCAGACCTTGAAACAGAAACTGACCAACGCTCCAATTTTGACCCTTCCTGTTGAAAATGGTAAATTTAGCATTTATTGTGATGCTTCCAAGATTGGTCTTGGATGTGTGTTAATGCAAGATAGTAAGGTAATAGCTTATGCCTCTAGACAGTTGAAGACACATGAAAAGAATTACCCTACGCATGACTTAGAGTTAGCTGCTGTGGTTTTTGCTTTAAAGATTTGGAGACACTATTTGTATGGACAATCTTGTGAGATATTTTCAGATCATAAGAGCCTGAAGTATATCTTCACACAGAAGGAATTAAATATGAGGCAACGTCGATGGTTGGAATTTGTAAAGGATTATGATTTCGAGATAAAGTACCACCCCGGCAAAGCAAATGTTGTGGCAGATGCCTTGAGTAGAGTGACAACATCAGCCTCAGCCATGATTTTAGACATGCCACTAGCTTTAGAGTCTGAATTCCAAAAGTTTAATCTAGAAGCAATATCCAGTGTATCAGCTATGCTTTCGGTCATATCCTTGAGGCCTACTATTTTGGAGAAAATAAAGGAAGCTCAAAGGAACGACACTGAATGCAATAAGTATAAGTCCTGCATGGACTCTACAGACAAGTCGGATTTTAACTATTCCGCTGATGGAATCCTTAGGTTTAGAAATAGATGGTTTGTTTCTGCCATTAAGGAACTTCGTGATGAGATTCTTTCTGAAGCACATTCTTCTCGATTTTCTGTTCACCCCGGAAGTACAAAGATGTACAAAGATCTTAAACAGCATTATTGGTGGCCAAGTATGAAAAGGAGTGTGGCAGAATATGTAGAATCATGTTTGTGTTGTCAGTAGATTAAAGCTGAGCATTAGAGACCCTCAGGAACATTGCAACCTCTACCAGTCCCTGAATGGAAATGGGAACAAATAACGATGGATTTTGTTATAGGATTGCCTAGAACAGCAAAGGGACATGATGCAATCTGGGTGATAGTTGATCGTTTAACCAAATCTGCCCACTTTCTACCGATAAAGATGACATACTCGATGGATCAACTTGCTGAGTTGTATGTGCATGAAGTTGTTAGATTGCATGGAGTTCCAAGCACCATAGTTTCAGACCGAGACTCTAGATTTACATCTAAGTTTTGGAAATATTTGCACAAGGCTATGGGAATCCAGCTTAGTTTTAGCACAGCTTTCCACCCTCAAACTGATGGACAATCTGAAAGGACTATTCAAACATTAGAGGATATGCTCCGTGCATGTGTATTAGACTTTCAAGGTTCATGGAGCAAATACTTGTCCTTAGTTGAATTTTCTTATAACAACAGTTTTCAGGCAACAATAGGCATGGCACCATACAAGGCATTGTATGGACGAAAGTGCAGATCTCTATTGTATTGGGATGAAATTGGAGAAACACAGTTGATTGGTCCTGACATTGTGCAGCAGACAGTGGAGAAAATTGCCCTCATCCGCCAGAGGATCTTAACAGCTCAAAGCTGACAGAAGAGCTATGCCGACAAGAGGCGTAGAGAATTAGAGTTTGAAGTAGGTGATGAGGTTTTTCTTAAGATATCACCATTTAAAGGAGTTGTGAGATTTGAAAAGAGAGGCAAGTTGAACCCCAGGTTCATTGGACCGTTCACGATTCTGAAGAGGATTGGGAGAACAGCTTACCAGTTACAACTACCAACTTCTATGGAAGGGATACATGATGTATTCCACGTTTCTATGTTGAAAAAGTGCATAAGGGATCCAAACCAAGTCATGAAACAGCAAGACTTTGAGATTCATCCTACCCTTGCCTATAAAGAGAAACCAGTAAGGATCTTAGATTATGCAGTGAAGGTATTGCGCAACAAGGAAGTTCCATTGGTGAAGGTATTGTGGCGTAACCAGAATATTGAGGAGACAACTTGGGAGCGCCAGCAAGACATGATGGACCAATATCCTGAATTATTCAGGTACTGAATTTTGAGGACAAAATTCTTTTAAGGAGGGTACATTGTAACACCCGATTTCTATTAACCGATTTACCTTGTTTCTTTTTTTTAGAATGCTTTAAAAGTTGAATTGGGTGATTTAGTGATTAGGTTAATAAGTGAATGAGTAAGGACAAAATGGTAAATTGTAATTTATTGTGAATAACGTATTTAAGGGAGGGTTTAATGAGGTTTAGCCGCCACTGTCCTCTCATTTTTCCTTTCTCGGTATTCAGCTCAAACTCATCAGAGCTCCAGGCGATTTCCCTCCGACTTCTTCAGTGATTTCTCCGATTTAGGTGAGTTCCTTCACTTTTCCTTATGACTTGACAGTTAGATAACAGAGGGAGTGCAATGTATGTGTTTTTGGGAGTGTTGTGAATGTGTGTAGTTTCGGGTTTAGTGCAGAATCAGGAATGCACGAAGATCTGAGCTTCCAAACTAATTTCCTTAGATTCCTGAGTAGTTTAGAAGGAAGTTTAACTAATACACTGTCTACGATTTTAGGTTTGAGCAGAACCCAAAGTGGTTAGCAACCAAACATTTCCCCAGGAATCCAGGTAAGTAAAGTATGCATGTGCCTTCGGGTCTATATCACAAAACATTAGGATTATGCATTGTGCGAATGAGTTTGTATGACATGCATCATGTTTTATGAAAGATTACGAAAATGAATTTTCATGTGAAGAATGGTAAGGCATGAACCGAAAGTGACAGAATAGCTATTAAGGGAATTCATCCGCCCCTTAATCGAGTAGAGGATGTAGAACATTGGGAGAACTGATCCCACTCCCAAGGGAACTGAGGGATCAGAATAGCTATTAAGGGAATTCATCTGCCCCTTAATCGAGTAGAGAATGTAAAACATTGGAAGAACTGATCCCACTCCCAAGGGAACCGAGGGATCAGATTAGTAAACAAGCGAATGTACAACTGAGATGAGAAAGTAGAAACTGCATGTTTAGGTTTTATGTTTCAACATATCATTTCATTATTGCTTTGCTTGCTTAGCATTAGGCTAATAGATGAGTTTTGTGATGTAGGTGTTGAGGTTACTACAGGTGATTTCCCTGAGTTCACAAATGCATAGATGATGTTGGAGGAGCGCATCCAGGCCACGACTTGGTAAACTGATGAGGCGGTTTAACCAGTGTTTTGTGTATGTGCATTGTAGTAAACAATTGGATAGCTGAGTTGTGTTTGAGTTTCGTTGACAGAATCAACTTTTAATGTCCTGATCTTAGATTTGAAAATTCTCTGGTTCAGTCGACAACGTTTTCACTCAAGTATGTTGGGTCTTATCACAGCAATAGTTTTCAATGCTTGAAACACATTTTTGAAATCTTCTGGAAATAGTACCTTGCTGGTTTAGCATTGGTTTTTACTGGATTTGAGTAACGTAGGGATTGGAGTCTTTTTCGAAAGGTTTCATTGAAGCGAATAAGTCCCTTCGTAGTAGAGTTGTTTTTGTATAGAGTATGAATTGTGGAAAAATTGCTCTGTTTCCTACCGGCAAGCGGTAATCTATCGGTAGAAGACAACGTTTTCTATCGGTAGAAGAGGGTTGTTTTCTACCGGTAGGAGTAGCGTGTTAAATCTATCTGAATGGTGTAGTTTATTTCATCGGTAGAAAGTTTAGACTTTTGTCGTTTAGCGATCGGTGGATGTCGAGTGCTATAGTTATCGGAAGATGAAGGAAATGATTTTGTCATTTAGTAACCGGTCAATGTATTCTGTTTGTTTTGTTTTGAGAGTAAAGTCTTTTGTCGTCTTATGATCGGCAGAGGCTGGATGAACAAATCATCCGGCTGACGTCATCGGTAAACGAGAGTAGCAAAACTTGTCGTTTGCGATCGGCAGAAGTTGGAAGATTAAGTCATCCGGCTGACGTCATCGGTGGAAGACTTCTGTTTGCTTCTGCTCTTTCGTTGACTTAGTTCAGCGGCAGATGAGTATGACTTTTGCAACTTTTAAAGTATTTCGCGATTTAAACCCTTTATTTCTTTTGGCCGATTGTTCTTTAACAACTCAACTGATTTCTCAAACACTGTATTATGGTTTTGTTTAACTCTATTTTTGTTCAAATGAATTCCGCTGCAAGTATTTAAACGTTTTGAAGTTTTAGAAAATGTCAAATTTAGACTTTCGAGCGAAATTTTAAATTTGGTCCAAAGTTTCTTAGTCTAGTTCGAGTTTATGAGTAACAAACTGAGTTCAGAAAACTCTGGGTGTTACAACTGTATCACACAATAATTTGTTTATCTACTTTTGTGACGACCCCCGACCTGATCGGGGTCCGAAAAGCCATCACTCCGGGATATTTAACGGAGAACAGAACGTATATTTTTTTGATAAACGGAGCAGACGGAACCTTTAAGAGCAAACCCTTAAAAGCATTACAGAGAGAGAGAGAACTTTCTCTGGATTTGAAAGTAAAACAGGAAAATAGTTAAAATCAGACTACAGAATGAACGACAGAAGAAATCAAAATAAATGAGAAATATAAACTGCAAGGCATATTGAAAGAAAGGCTACAGTGAATACCAGAATCGGGTGATCTATGGCCGAAGGAGTAAATAAAACGGGGCAGAAGAATTAGGCAGATGACGTCAGGCGGAAGATGTGGATGACGTCAAGCGAAATACGTAAATAACTGGGCGGAAGATGTCTGGGCGGGCGATATAGACTAGCGGTAGATGTGAATAAGACAAAAGTGAACAGTAAACAGTGGCAGATGTGATTTTGAAAGCAGCGGTGGATGTGATTTTTAAATGGACAGCGGTAGAAGTGATTTTAAAAGCAGCGTGATGCAGGTAGAATGCCTGTTCACGGTGGAAGTGACTAGCAGAAATGCACTGTTCACCGGTGGAAGTGAACTACAGGCAGAAATGCACTGTTCACCGGTGGAAGTGAACTACAGACAGAAATGGACTGTTTACCGGTGGAAGTGAACTACAGGCAGAAATGGACTGTTCACCGGTGGAAGTGAACTACAGACAGAAATGAACTGTTCACCGGTGGAAGTGAACTACAGACAGAAATGAACTGTTCACCGGTGGAAGTGAACTACAGACAGAAATGAACTGTTCACCGGTGGAAGTGAACTACAGACAGAAATGAACTGTTCACCGGTGGAAGTGAACTACAGACAGAAATGAACTGTTCACCGGTGGAAGTGAACTACAGACAGAAATGAACTGTTCACCGGTGGAAGTGAACTACAGACAGAAATGAACTGTTCACCGGTGGAAGTGAACTACAGACAGAAATGAACTGTTCACCGGTGGAAGTGAACTACAGACAGAAATGAACTGTTCACCGGTGGAAGTGAACTACAGACAGAAATGAACTGTTCACCGGTGGAAGTGAACTACAGACAGAAATGAACTGTTCACCGGTGGAAGTGAACTACAGACAGAAATGAACTGTTCACCGGTGGAAGTGAACTACAGACAGAAATGAACTGTTCACCGGTGGAAGTGAACTACAGACAGAAATGAACTGTTCACCGGTGGAAGTGAACTACAGACAGAAATGAACTGTTCACCGGTGGAAGTGAACTACAGACAGAAATGAACTGTTCACCGGTGGAAGTGAACTACAGACAGAAATGAACTGTTCACCGGTGGAAGTGAACTACAGACAGAAATGAACTGTTCACCGGTGGAAGTGAACTACAGACAGAAATGAACTGTTCACCGGTGGAAGTGAACTACAGACAGAAATGAACTGTTCACCGGTGGAAGTGAACTACAGACAGAAATGAACTGTTCACCGGTGGAAGTGAACTACAGACAGAAATGAACTGTTCACCGGTGGAAGTGAACTACAGACAGAAATGAACTGTTCACCGGTGGAAGTGAACTACAGACAGAAAGTTTTTAAAACTTCAAAAGACGATACAGACCTTGGCATAACTTCAGAAAATACATTTTCACAGGGTAACTCTTGTCTTACTGCAACAACCAACCCTTGCAAGCTCGTGCCACCACCACCTATTCGTCAGCCTGAGGCACAAAATCCTCATCCACGGAGTCCGTACCTACAACAGGGAGTTCAACTATGAGCTAAAGCTCAGTAAGAACATACAATGCAGTTATGCATATGCTGTGCATGAACATTTGAAATACATGAACATACATACATTTTCACTGGACAGGAAGAATAAGTGGAAGAAGAGCTGGTCGCAACAGGAGTACACCACAGGTCTTAATAGGGATAACAGAATGTCAG
Organism: Begonia masoniana; assembly: GCA_022432975.1. NCBI lineage: Eukaryota > Viridiplantae > Streptophyta > Magnoliopsida > Cucurbitales > Begoniaceae > Begonia > Begonia masoniana. Next base: position 12,254,088 of record CM039516.1, read on the forward strand.
TCCTCGTCCACACTTAACCATACATTACATTCACATTTTTAACTCTTCAAACTGGTGCTGAAAACATTTGTCATACTTTCAAAGGAATGTGTATGCATGAACATTTACAGTGTTTAACATCACATAAACAGATGACAGGATATTAAAGCAGAACATAAAGCAAAAACACACTTAACCTAACACTTAACCTACGGTTTAACTACCCAAGAGCGATCCCAACAACATAAAACCTAGTACCTCCGTATTGTAGGGCCGAACCTATACGTATGAACTTACCTGGTGTCCGAAAAGCAGCAAGCTTGCTCGTGAAACCACGGCGATGCACGAACCTATGACGTGCACGAAAAGAGAAATTAACAAGCTTCAAATGCTAACAAATAACCTAGTAGAATACGCTTCAAACTCCATTCAAACCTTTAGAAAACAAACCAACGTGTTTTCATGTAAAAACAGTGAGTTCACTCCAAATTATCGTGACCTCAAACTCCAACAAAACTCACATTTTAACTTATTCAAACTCGTTAGCTTTAGCAAATGTTTACCTTAGGCAGAGAAACTGAGGAGATCGGAGGAGCTTTGCTGGTCGTTTGTCGTCTGGACGAGAGAGAGCAGAGAGGAGTTGAGAGAACAAAGAAGAGAAGTGAGTAGGGTTTCACGTAGGAGGAAGAGTATATCTTGTTCAACAAGTTGAACACATGGCAGCCATTCATTGGCTTCCTCCCACCTACCTTAATTCCTACCTAAACAACCCCTCCATTGGTTTTCTAACTAAATGAATGCTTTGGTTACACTTTGGTTTAGTTTTCCACTAAACATCCCAACAAGTTTCACCAAAAACATACATTATATTAATATGAACCTAATTCCATTGGATAATTCGAGGGATAATTTCTCAGCCAAAAAATGCCGGGTGTTACATTCCACCCACCTTAAAAGAATTTTGGTCCCCAAAATTTGCTTAACTTAAAGGTCTCTTTCCCTTGTCTTGATAAGCAGCAATCTCATTGAGCCGCTTCACACCCCGGTTCGGTTGTTGCTGTGGTTGCCAATCACGACCTTGTTGTTGCTGAGGAACATCCTGATAGAACCTTTCTGATGAACCCCTCTGTCTCTGGAACTTTGTCTCTAAGGCTTCCAACTGATAAGCCTTAGCCACCACCTTAGTATATGGTGCCTCGTCAAAACCCCCAGTTGTGATTCCCCGTAAAAGGTCCATCTCCAGACCATGGATGAACTGGTGTAACTTGTTTTCGTCGGTGGCCACCAGATGTGTTGCGTATCGGGATAGTGACTCAAATTTCTGAACATATTCGGCTACCGATCCATAATGGCGCAGTCGAGAGAATTCTATCATCTTCTCCTTCCTTGCACTGCGATCGAAATACTTCTCATAGAAGATCTTTTTGAATCCTTCCCAACTTAATGCTATCGTGGTCGACTGCACTGTGTCCCACCAAAATTCAGCACTTTTGGTGAGGTGAAACATGGCACATATCACTTTCTTGCTTTCTTCCACCTCAGCGTAGTTGAACATTTTCTCTATCGCCCGGATCCATTCCTCGGCGTGAGTAGGGTCCGTCGATAATCCATCAAATGTAGGCAGTTGGAGCCGTCAAAATCTGTCTCCACTAGTGTCTCGTGGCTCATGGTTGTTGTTCCCATTGTCTGGCATCATGCGTGACTGAACGCCGACTAGCTCAGTTAGACGATCAAGGGCGTCGCCTCTGTCGTTTGCATCACCTTGATTCCTTCTCTCCATTACTAGAAAATCCTATAAGCAATAATTAAATTTAATAAACAGAACTTTTTCGGAAACTTGAACACTTACAGTTGGTGGAGCGATCTCACGTGGCAGATTGTGTAGTCAGACAGTTTACAGGATCACTTTTAAAACCCGATTTTTCTCTGATACCATAACTGTGACGACCCCCGACCCGATCGGGGTCCAAGGAGCCTTCACTTCGGGACATTTAACAGAGAACGGAACGTATATTTTTTTGATAAACGGAGCAGACTGAACCTTTAAGAGCAAACCCTTAAAAGCATCATAGAGAAAGAGAACTTTCTCTGGATTTGAAAGTAAAACGGTAAAACAGTAAAATCATACTACAGAATGAACGACAGAAAAAATCAGAATAAATGAGAAATATAAACTGAAAGGCATATTGAAAGAAAAGCTACAGTGAATACCAGAATCGGGTGATCTATGGCCGAAGGAGTAAATAAAACAGGGTGGAAGAAATAGGCAGATGACGTCAGGCGGAAGATGTGGATGACGTCAAGCGGAAGACGTAAATAGCTAAGCAAAAGATGTCTGGGCGGGCGATATAGACTAGCGGTAGATGTGAATAAGACAAAAGTTAACAGTAAACAACGGCATGTGTGAATTAAATAGAAGCAACAGAAACAGCGGTAGAAATGATTTTGAAAGCAGCGGTGGATGTGATTTTTTAACGAGCAGCGGTAGAAGTGATTTTAAAAGCAGCGGTGGATGTAGGCGGCAGAAATGCACTGTTCACCGGTGGAAGTGAACTACAGGCAGAAATGCGCTGTTCACCGGTGGAAGTGAACTACAGACAGAAATGGACTGTTCACCGGTGGAAGTGAACTACAGGCAGAAATGAATTATGCACCGGTAGAAGTGAACAACAGACAAAAATGAACTGTTCACCGGTGGATGTGAACTACAGACAGAAATGAATTGTTCACCGGTGGAAGTGATTTTTAAGGCAGAATTTGACAACTTTTGATAGGAAGACATATAAGCAGGGAACATAAAACAGAAGGCATAAAAGTTTCAGATTCTAAAAAGAACGATTCAGAACATGATTTTCGGACATAACAGAAAACATGACAGGAGTTTAAGAAATCAAACTGCATGGATAACTCTAAAACCAGAGACCATCCATGCACAGACCAATAGAGAGAACTCAAGGCAGTTCTAGAATATTTCAAAACATTTCAAAATATATATACAACTGTCAAATACAGAGGTTTTAGACATCAATACAGAACTGAACCTACAGGACTGAACATACACTTCAAATGTTTTAAAACTTCAAAAGACGATACAGAACTTGGCATAACTTCAGAAAATACATTCTCACAAGGTTAACTCTTGTCTGATTGCAACAACCAACCCTCGCAAGCTCGTGCCACTAACCACCTATTCGTCGGCCTGAGGCACAAAATCCTCATCCACGGGGTCCGTACCTACAACAGGGAGTTCAACTATGAGCCTAAAGCTTAGTAAGAACATACAATGCAGTTATGCATATGCTGTGCATGAACATTTTGAAATACATGAACATTACATTACATTACGTTTCACTGGACAGGAAGGTATAAGTGGGAAGAAGAGCTGGCGCAACAGGAGTACACCACAGGTACTTAACAGGGATAACAGGGATAACAGGATGCCAGTCCTCGTCCACACTTAACCATACATTACATTCACATTTTTAACTTTCATAACTTCAAATCTGGTACTGAAAACATTTGCATGACTTTCAGAGAAAACGTGTATGCATGAACATTTACATTGCTTAACATCACATAAACAGGTGACAGGATATTAAAGCAGAACATAAAGTAAAAACACACTTAACCTAAAACATAACCTACGGTTTAACTACCCAACACCGATCCAGAAAACATAAAACCTAGTACCTCCGTATTGTAGGGCCTTAAGGGTCGAACCTATACGTATGAACTTACCTGGTGTCCGAAAAGCAACAAGCTTGCTCGTGAAACCACGGCTATGCAAGAACCTAAGACGTGCACGAAAAGAGAAATTACCAAGCTGCAAATGCTAACAAATAACCTAGTAGAATACGCTTCAAACTCCATTCAAACCTTTAGAAAACAAACCAATATGTTTTCATGTAAAAACAGTGAGTTCACTCCAAATTATCGTGACCTCAAACTCCAACAAAACTCACATTTTAATTTATTCAAACTCGTTAGCTTTAGCAGATGTTTACCTTAGGCAGAGAAACTGAGGAGATCGGAGGAGCTTCGCTGGTCGTTTGTCGTCTGGACGAGAGAGAGCAGAGAGGAATGGAGAGAACAGAGAAGAGAAGTGAGGAGGGTTTCACGTAGGAGGAAGAGTATATCTTGTTCAACAAGTTGAACACATGGCAGTCATTCATTGGCTTCCTCCCACCTACCTTAATTCCTACCTAAACAACCCCTCCATTGGTTTTCTAACTAAATGAATGCTTTGGTTACACTTTGGTTTAGTTTTCCACTAAACATCCCAACAAGTTTCACCACATACATTATATTAATATAAACCTAATCCCATTGGATAATTCGAGGGATAATTTTCCGACCAAAAAATGCCGGGTGTTACAACTTTACTATATTCTTTTATTTATTTTTGTCATATATATTTATGCAAAGATGTAATAAAAGATAAAATAGAGTTTTATAGAATTATGTGATACAAAAATGTATATTTCTAATGAATATATGAAAAACGGTAACTTCATGATAAAGCCTACTTCGCACATTATTCAATACAAGATTTACATTTCAAGTTATTGTTCAGCGCGTATGAAAAATAATTTATAATTCAGACAATTATTTTTTTACTGTAATAAATATGAAGCAAAATATTGAATATAGCAATTGACAAAAATATAGTAAATTAGTGACGAAAATTTAGTACTTTATCATCTCAATCTAAAAGAAATTAGTTCATGCTCGACAACATAGAAAACAAATCAAAGAATTAAATATAGTGAAAATTTTAAGAAAATAGTATAACAGTAAGTGAATTCTTCTCGGTTGTCATCCACGTTCTTATTCTTGAGCTTCTACTTCTACGACTAAACTACTTCTAAAAGTTGATGCTAAAAAATTAAAGCCAAATTTAATTGCTTTAATGAGAAGTAACGTTGACTTTTTAAAGGTGAAGCTCCGTGCGCGATTTAATTTAATTCATGTTCATGAATGTATTTTTTCATTTTTTGTCTATATTCTTTATTTTTTCTTTTCTTCTGACAAATGTTCTTATTACAAAGGAAATTCTAAATTCTAGTACAAAAAAATGACAAGTTAATTTCAAAAATCACTGTTCTAAAAAAAATCTCCCAATCATACAACAAAACAAAAACTCCATATGAAATACATATATCTATATATATATATATATAGATAGATAGATAGATATATATATATTATAAGAATTTAAATTTTAAATTCGTTGATGTATTTGAAGTTTGAGACATCAAATCGGAAGTTGTTTGTTTGTGTAGAGAAATTAATGGAGCTAAAAATATAACAAAGAAGAGATTGTAACATGTTATGTAGTGTAGCTGTTACCCAACTACATGTTACAAGTTTGTAGGGTAGGTTTTTTTTCAAATATCGAATCAGGTCTCGTCTAAAATGGCAGAAACAAGCGGGCCCACTTCTCGTACCATGCTTCATTCACTTCTTTTAGGGGTTTCTTATTATTTTTGAGTAAATTTAAGTTCCCATTTTATATTTTGTCCAAACTAAATTTGAATATTGTAATTTTAAATCTAACTTGCCGAGTCCTCAATCTTACTATATAATATTATTCATTTTGAGTCAAAATATCCATAAATTTATTTTGTATTAACTCAAAACGTGTTGCATTATATAAATATGATAACTTTTCTTATAAAGCATTCACTTTCCACTCTCTCATTGATGTGCAACTGTGCACCTCCACTAGTATAAGTTAGTTTCTCACAATCAACAGAATCTTGTGTCATTTTTGCCTTCACAAGACAAACTACTACAATCTCCCTCCTTTGGGTGCTTGATGTTCTTGTCGGTCATACTTTCGATTGAGCATTGATTCTTAGGGGTGAGCAAAACCGACTAAGATCGAAGAATTAGACTAGAATAGAAAATTTTGGTCTGATTCTAGTTGGGAACCAAATTTTCTGGTTTGGTTTTCAGGTCTAATGACATAAAACCATTAAAACTGAATCGGACAAGTTAAACCCTAATTTCCTAACCCTAATCTATCGTCAGTTCTCTTACCTAGGGCTTGGCAAGACCTGACCGAGTACTGAGAACTGGACCAAAGGTTTCAGTCCAGTTTCGATCGGTTATCCACGGTTCTCTGTCTGGTACCCATCCTCCTACTACATTTACCATGGGACTCGGTCCAGTCCACGATCCAAATGCCAAAATTCTGAAAAACTATGGACCGGATCGAGGATGAATTGAATTAATTTTGGATCTTGAATTTAGTTTCTTAGATTTCATTTTAATGTTGGATAGTTGGATTTAGTTTATATGTTAGATAGTTGGATTTATTTTGGATGTTGAATTTTGTTTCTTAGATTTCATTTTAACATTGGATAGTTGGATTTATTTTGTATGTTAGATAGTTGGATTTATTTTAGATAGTTTGTATGTTAAAAATTTATCATTTTTAAATAAAAAAATATCAAAATTTTGGTGAGAGGAACTGGTACCGGTCCCTCCCAAGGCCAATTCTGGGACCGGAATAAAAATTCGGAAGGATTCAGTCTTGTTTTGGTCCCATATCGAAACCGGACCGACCCAGACCGCGCCCACCCCTAGATTCTTTCCACTGCTCACTAGTCTCTTCTTTCTGTAATCTCTTCTCTCACACCGCTCGAGTCCTCGACAAACGTCTCTAGGCTCTTGCAGTCTCGCTACTCTATCTGCACTGCTCTCTGTTGCTGCTCGATCTTACTCTCAGCTCGCTCTCAACAATTAGTAGTGCTAGTTCTCTCTCTCAGCAGTGCTCACTCTCAGTACTCGGCTTGCTTGACGTCAACATTCGTTCCAGGTAATCGATTGACTCTTTTGTTTCCATCCCTAAGTCTCAATATTATACTTACTGGCAATGGGGGAGATTCAATCACAAAACCCATCTTTTTTGGCCTAAACTGAATTTTCTCCTCTGCTTGAAAGATGAAAAATTAGACTAGTTTAGCTACTATTATAGTTTGACAAAAAATGAAATTTCAATTCAAACCAGACAAAAGGAATCATGCAAGGAAGCCCACTTTTCCCTGTTCTAATGAATATTTATTTACATCGATTAGATACCCAAATTTCTTCCTTTATGAAGAAGAAAAGATCAATTACGCTCGGTATGTGATCACTGAGTTTACTTTTCTAAGCTCTCAATTTCTCTCTTTCATGCTGGTGTCGATGTAGCACCCGGTTCCATTGAACCAAAATTTAATTCATTATTTATGATGTACTTTTATAGAAGGGTTGGGGCAGTTATTGATTAGGTTAATAAATGTTCAGGCGAGGGCATGATGGTAATTAGAATTTTTACATAGTGGATAACGTATTTAAGGAAGAGTCCAGTGTGAGTAGCCGCCACTGTTTCATTTCTTTTTACCTCTCAGCTCGACGGATTCCCCCTAGGCGATTCCCCTCCAACCAAGGTGAGTTTTGATTCGATTGCTTGCTGTTTTTAGTGTCTAGATAGCTGGTGGATGGCTATGTGTGCATTTTGGAAGTACAGAGAGTGAGGGATGGGATTTGGGGTTTAGCGATGAATCGGGAATGGCGAAGAACAGAACCCTTAGAACTAGCCCTTTAGATTTCCTAATGTTTAGAATGAAGTTTAGTAATGTTGTGCTTATGTTTTAGGTGAGCCAGCTCTTGGAATATCCTACCACCAGGAACTCTCGGTGAAGCCAAGTAAGTGAAGTATTGTGTGTGCCCTCGGGCCTACATCACAAAACAGTAGGTTTTTGTATGTTTGAGTATTTTCTGTATGTTATGCATCATGTTTTTGAAAGAATACGAAAATGAACTTTCATGCATCATTATGGAAAGGCAAGTACAGATTTAAACGCATTGGCGGTTAAGGGAACTAATCCACCCCTTAACTGATGAAGAGGATTTATGACATTGGGAGAACTGATCCCACTCCCAAGGGAACTGAGGGATCAGAATAGCTATTAAGGGACTTCATCCACCCCTTAACTGATGAAGAGGATGTATGACATTGGGAGAATTGATCCCACTCCAAGGGAATCAAGGGATCTGATCAGTAAACAAACGATGTGCAACTGAGATGAGAAAGTAGAAACTGCATATTTAGGATTTAAGTTTCAGCATATCATTTTATTATTGCTTTGCTTACTCAGCATTAGGCTAATAGATGAGTTTTGTGATGTAGGTGTTGAGGATACTGCAGGTGAATTCCCTGAGTTTACTGACGAATAGATGGGGTTGGAGGATGACTTCTCTGTCTCGAACTGGTATACTGATGAGGCGGATTAACTGATGTCTGTCGGTGTGAAAGTTTAGTTGACAGTGTTTCAATTTGAGTATATTGAGTTTTCATGACAGTAGTGATTTCAATGTTTTGAATACAATTTCGAGATTTTCCTGTTAATAGTATTATGTTGGGATTAATGTTGGTACTCACTGGATTTCAGTATTGTAATGGTTTGAAATGTTTTTGAATGGTTTCAGTGAAGTGAGTAAATTCTTTTCTGTAATTAGAGTCGTGTTTGTATACCAAGGAGTAGATGAGATGTGGTTCTGTTGTCTATCGGAAGATATCTTTAGTGGAAGCCATCGGATGATATAGAACGAAATATGTCGTTTAGCGATCGGTATATGTAGCTTGTTTTATCGGAAGATGTTGTTTTGTTCACTATCTGTAGATGAAGTCTATCGCTAGATGTCGGGTTATAGTTATGTGCCTATCGGAAGATATAAGTAGAGAGTTTGTTGTTTAGTGATCGGCGTATGCAGTCTACTCAATCGGAAGGTGTAGGTTTAAGTCTATCGGATGATGTCTCAGTAAACTCATCGGCAGATGCGTGCTGACGTCGTCGGTAGGTGTAGGAGGACTCTTGTCGTTTAGTCACCGGTGGATGTAGAACAAAGTCGATCGGATGAAGGAAATCATCTGGTTGACGTCATCGGAAGATGTAGAGTGTATTTTGTCGTTTAGTCACCGGTGGATGTAGAACAAAGTCGATCGGATGAAGGAAATCATCTGGCTGACGTCATCGGAAGATGTAGAGTGTATTTTGTCGTTTAGTCACCGGTAGATACAGTCTACCGAGAGATGTCCTTTGTTTTTCATTTGGCTGACGTCATCGGCAGAAGCCTTCTATTTTCTGTTTCTGCTTCTTCCGTTGACTTTATTAATCGGCAGATCCGTTTGACCTCTGTGACACCTCAAGTATTTCAATTTAAACTTCTATTTCCTATTGGCCGATTACTTCTCAATATTTCCAACGATTATGTTAACATCGTTTTTATGGCTTTGTCTAATTCTATTTTTGCTTAAATGATTTCCGCTGCAAGTTTTTTTTTTTTTTTAAATACGGTTGAAATTTTTAGTCATGTACGGGCATTGTGTGACGAACCGGGTTCAGATAACTCGGGGCGTTACAGTCGACTTTGTGGTTAGTGATCGTGCATGTAACATACCAAGATTTCATTCCCAAATTAAGGAAACAAATCAACCCATAATTTATATTCATTACGAAAATCCCCAATTTAGGCAACAAAACCCTAATTTCATAAATTAGTCTGGAATTTTTAACACAAAATTAGAAAAAAATAAAAATAATTTCCAAACGATACCCTGATCTTCAGTATATCATAACCTAAAGAATATGGAAATTCATTCCTAAACCAGTCGATGAATCTGATCAAATTAGGGTCAGATTCGTATCAAATTTTTAGAAAGGTTTTGGGAAAAAATTATTCCCGTAATCGGAGAGGTTGGTGTGGAAAAGGAAAATCACACCTACATAACAGATCACTTTCCCGATTTCTGAAAACAGAGAAATCAAGGAAACTCTTACTTAGTCAGAGAACACCCTACCTTGCAGAATCGCCGTACGCAACCTCCGACCACCGCAACCTACTCAGTCCCGGTCGGAATCCTCTGAGGAAGTAAAGTCGCAGCTTCAACTCCGAGCAACCCCATCGGCGTAAGTTTCTCCCTCTCCCTTGATCTCCATCTCTCTCGTTCTTGCTCTCTCTCTTTGTTTCTCACTTTCACTCTATCTTTCTCGGCAGAACATCATGGCAAGGAAGAAGAAAGTCGGTTCAGAATAAAAGATTCTGAACCGAATTGGCAATAGTGAAAAGAACCAGACCACCAGCCCATTTTAAAGTTAAACCGGGCCAGTGGATCGAACCAGACCACCAACATATATTTTTAAGATTTAACCGGACCAATGACCGAACCAGCCCAATTGTCCAGAGCCGGCCCAAGCCCAAGCCAAATATTTTTGGATCGTTAAGCACACCTAAATCGATCCAAAAAACCAACGCTAGGATTTTTATTAGTAAGGAATTTCTACACTAATTATTTTAAAAAGGATTATTTTGGAATAAAATTTAAATATCTCTAATTTTTAGGCAAAGAAGATTTATTCAACGCTCAAGAAAAATAATTAAAAATCCTTTTCCCTAATCGCTCGGAATCCAGGTAAGTGAAAGTATCACGTTTTTCAACGTTTTTGCTATGGCCCTACATAACAAAATCTATATTATTTTATTATAGCTTTATTTTATATTTATGATATTTGAGCACGCATGTATAGGCATTGATATAGAATTGTTAAAAAGATAAAATTTGATAGGACATTTTCATGTGTATGAAAACGATGGAATTGACGAAAAGTATGTGATATTTGGCCAACGGTTAGAACAAGTTCTAACTAGAGGTGATGGGTGGAACAAGTTTCAACTAGATGTGATATTTGACCAACGGTTGGAACAATTTCTAACTAGAGGTGATGTTTGACCGAAAGTTGGAACAAGTTTTAACTAGAGGTGATGTTTGACCGAAAGTTTGGAACAAGTTTTAACTAGAGGTAATGTTTGACCGAGGGTTAGAACAAGTTCTAACCAGAATGTAACTGATAAGACAGGATTCGGGAAAATATAAATGTTCACACTTGCACATATTTTTGCTTACTGAGTTTTCTCATAGTTTTAATTTTGTGATGTAGGTGAGTTTTTTATATGAGGAAGAATTAGCTATGATCGAGAATCTTCTAGAGGCAGGCGAGCATACAGAGGAGGATGTTGTCGTCGGTTTTGAATAAAAATTTAAAGTTATGCTTTTATATCAATTTAAAAAGATATTTTATAATTAGTTGTATTTAAATTTATTTTATTTTAAGTTGGAATAATTTATTACATTAACAGTTGGAATTTTATTAAGTACGTTATTGTTTTTAAAAGATTTTATGAATAAAGTTTTATTTAATATTTGTTTAGTATTTAATGTTCTAAATATTTATTGATATTAATTTCAAGGTTTTTGCTTATTAAATGATTTTTTGTATTTTCAATGATTTTAAATTAAGAAAATTAGGGTTTTATAACGGTCCAATTTAACCTAATTTGCAAATCAATTTGGGAAAATTTTTTAGTGTTTTCAAATTAAGAAAAAATTGAAATTAAATTTTGAGGTCGTTACAGTTGGTATCAGAGCTCTAGGTTCTTAAACGATTCTGTAGACTACTCTGTATGCTCACGTGCACCTGGAAGATTGTCGATCAGCAAGTAAGTCTGTATTAAAAATTATAGTTTTATAAAAATATGTTAGATAATTTTGTAGCACGTTTTAAAAATAAGTATATAAAGATCGATTTTTTAATTGAGACTTTGTGATGTAGACTTATGACCAATCGTAGAGGAATTAGAAATGAATGGGATGATGTACTCGATCGAGTGATGAATATGATCGAGATGCAAGCAAGACAAATAGAACAAATGTCGCAAGCAGCTAATGTAGCAGTTTAGGCAACTACTGCCGCGACCCAAGCAATTAATATGCAAGTCTAGACCCTTAATAGACCTCGACATACGGACATTGACTTCGACATATTTCAAAAATTGGACCCTCCAACTTTTAATGGAAATTGGGCGGATATAACAGTCGCAGATAATTGGATCAGGATTATTATGGAGATTTTTTATCATGCCAAGATTTCTGAGGAAGAGAAAGTAAATTGCGCATCTTCTATGTTCCGGATAGCGGCCGTTACTGGTGGGATTCTATAAAGACGATGTATTCAGTTACCAAAATGACCTGAGAGAAATTCAAGGAGCTTTTTAATGAAAAGTATTTTACAGACTCTATGATGGAAGCGAAGGCGGAGGAATTTATGGCCTTGAAACAGACTGGAAGTGTAATTGATTATCTACACAAGTTTGAACAACCATTTCGTTATGCCCCTCATGTTGCTGCTAACGAGACTATGAAGGTGAAAAGATTCATCCAAGGGTTGAGAGCAGAGACACTCAGGGATATCCGTCTTATTACCTCCAAGAATTCTCTATTTGCATTCATAATGGAGAAAACATTATGTCTAGAGCAAGGAGAGAAGGATGTCATCAAAGCTCAGGAGTGTAAAAGGAGGTACAATTATGTAAAACAGACTGCAAAAGGTGAGTCTTCACAATAACAATGGCCAAGATCTAAGCAGCTAATGATCAGTGGACCTGCTGAAGGACCTTCTAAGTTTATTAAGAGGGAGACCATCACAGTAACTAATAATATGTCGTTATGTCCCTTATGCAAAATGCCACATGCTGGAGAGTGTCGCGCTCATATCAATGTTTGTTTCAAGTGCGGTCAAACTGGACATTTTATCAAGGATTGCCCTAAAAATAGTCAGGATCGGCCAACAGCAGTTGCTTGAGTCTACACCATGACCAAGGAGGAAGCTGAAAAGAATGCAAATGCGATAACATGTGTGCTTCTAATTTCTAAAGTACCTTCTTTTATATTAATTGATTCTGGGGCAACCCATTCTTTTACATCCCTTATGCATTCGAAGAAATTAAATAAGACAATAGAACCTTTGGAACATAAACTGAGAGTAGCTACACCGTCGGGTACAGTAATGCTCGCCGACTCTATTATTTGAGGTTGTAATGTTTGTATTGGAGATAGAGAATTGGAAGTGGACCTGACCATTTTAGCAATGCAAGATTACGATGTAATTCTCGGCATTGATTGGCTAAACAGACACTATGCAACCATTGATTGTCGCAAGAAGATTGTGAGATTTCAATTGTCTGAAGTGGAACCATTTCTATTTCATGGCGATAAGAAGGGTTCGAGAATTCCAGTTATATCATCATTACGAGCACAAAGGTTATTGAACTCTGGATGTTTTGCATTCTTGGCAAGCGTTATGTGCACTCAAACCGAAGAAGCAATGACCTTAGAAAATGTGCTGATAGTTTGTGAATACCCAGATGTCTTTCCAGACGATTTAACAAGTTTTCCATCAGCTAGAGACGTAGAATTCAGCATTGATATTCTACCTAGAATGAAACCGATCTCTAAAGCCCTATACAGAATGACACCAATTGAATTAAATGAGCTTAAGGTTCAACTTGATGAGTTACTAGAAAAAGGATTCATTCGACCAAGCTTTTCACCATGGGGAGCTCCAGTGTTATTTGTAAAGAAGAAAGATGAATCTATGAGGATGTGCATCGATTATCGAGAACTGAACAAAGTCACCATAAAGAACAAATACCCACTCCCAAGAATCAACGACTTGATTGATCAATTAAAGGGTGCGGGCGTCTTCTCAAAAATAGATCTCAGATCTGGCTACCATCAGTTAAGAATCAAGGATGATGATGTATCCAAGACGACATTTCGAATGAGATATGGCCACTATGAGTTTCAAGTTATGCAATTTGGATTGAGTAATGCCCCAGCTACTTTTATGGATTTAATGTAACACCCGACATTTCGGCCAGGTGATTTTCTGACCATTTTCATTGTCACCCTCTTATTTAACCCTTATGATTTAAAATTTAATGTTAAGACAAATTTATTACAAGTTGTGTGAAACTAGGTTGGGTGGCAGTTTTGTAATTAAAATCGATGGATTTAGTATAAATAGGAAATGGAAACCTTAAACCTCATTTATTACCACTGTAGCCGACATTTCCTCTCGGCGATTTCTTCTTTCCCAAGTTCTTGCTCTCGGCTACCAGAACTTCCCTTTACCGACGGCTGGTTTCGAGCTTGCTCTTCTCTGCAAATCCACACCCGAGGTACGAAATGGACAAGGTAGTCATTCATTAGTAAATAGAGCCCTGTTTTCAGCTCGGCACTGAGTTCGGATTTTTTTTTTAGCAGTGGCCGAGTAGTTTATGACTTTTTAAAATCTGGGAGTAGAAATGTCATCCCGAATCGATTCTGAGCATTTTAAGTAACCAACTCGGATTTAATCAATGGTAAAACCTGTCCACCTAGTTTCGGATTTCAGACTGCAGTGTGTCAAACAGAGGAATCGGAATGACTTTAGCTATTAGATCCTAGGATGGTTTATGATTAGGACTATTAGGACTTTGTTTTAACTACTGTAATGTACATGTTTTAGGTGAAGAAGTTTAAAGGAAAGAAGCTCGGATTGCTAAGGAATCCAGGTAAGTGAATGTGTTAAGATTTCCGGCCACTAGGGCCCTACACCGCAAGGGTATTAGGAAATCACTGAGATGTTAGCTTGTTGACTATGATTTGTTATTTCCACGATATGAAGAAGTTGTGTAAGTAAATGTAAAGTTACAGGATGTTCTACTTGTCCTTATGGTATGACTTTTCTCTATGAACCTCATGTCTATGCATTATGCCCACGTTTATGATTAAGTAGAGAACATGAAAAGTAAATGTAACCATGATTAAGTGTAGAACGGGGAAAAGACTATGTTATGTATGACTCGCGAATTCTCCCACTGGTGGAGGCCGAGTTAATGATACGTATGACTCGCGAAATCTCCCACTGGTGGAGGCCGAGTAATGATATGTATGGCTCGCGAATTCTCCCACTGGGGAGGCCGAGTGATGTATCGTGATTGCCGCGATAGGCAAATGACTATGTACCCCTGTCTTCCTCCCTCGTTCCCTGCCTTAATACATGTTATGTAAATGATAAAGATGAACATGAATGAAGAATAGTTTATGAATTATGTCTCTTTAAATTGTGTACTCATGTATATCTGTCAGCATGCATTCCTTACTAAGCATTAGGCTTATAGTTAAACCTTATGGTGTAGGTGAAGAAGGTTCAGGTGAGGATGTCATGTTCAAAGAGGATGCTTAAGGCTGGTTGCTGGAGGATGCTCAAGGTGACAGTGCGGGACTGGAGAGGCGACTTATGACCCCTGGTTAAGACTCTTATGTTACAGTATGTTAAAGGACATGGTAGCTTAAGTAGGATGAGATTATTTCAAAACGTTGAGCTTTGAAACTGTCTAGTGGATCACTGAGTTAGGGAATGATTATATAGATTTATAAATGGTCTGTTGCTTAAGTCTTCCGCTATATGCATATTGAATGAGTTGTGTTTTCTTTCTGTTGGAAGGAGTCATTTGATGATTTAGAGTTCTCTACCGTAAGACGGAAGCTGGAAGAGGTAGTCTTCCGGCTGACGTCATCGGCAGATGCCGAAAGAATAGTTGTTGATGGTTTAGTCTTCCGGCTGACGTCATCGGCAGATGCCGAAGGGTAATTGTTTGATAGTTTAGTCTTCCGGCTGACGTCATCGGCAGATGCCGAAGGGTAATTGTTTGATGGTTTAGTCTTCCGGCTGACGTCATCGGCAGATGCCGAAGGGTAGTTGTTTGATTGTTTAGTCTTCCGGATGACGTCACCGGAAGATGTAAAATGTGTTTTGTCGATTAGCGACCGGAAGATGTAAAATGTGTTTTGTCGATTAGCGACCGGAAGATGTAAAGTGTGTTTTGTCGTTTAGCGACCGGATGATATCTTAATTTAGCACGCGAGGCCCACGTGCCCACCGGAAGATGTCTCCTTTTAGGCGATGTTAAGCGAGTCACGCGTAATGCACGTGATGACCGGACGACTAAATTTCTGAGGGTTGTCAACGCATGCAACCCATGCAAACCCGAGTGGTATTAAGTTAAGAGAATTGAGGGCACCTCCTCTTTTCCCGAAATTGTCAAGAAGCCGATGACTGAGTCTAGCCGCTCGACTCTGTGGAAGTTTGAGCCGACGAGGCGTGGGAAGTCGGGCATGAGAGGGTTCGTCTCCCTTAATGATTCTGCGTTTCTATTACCAGTTTTTAAAAAAAATATATATATGTTAAATGTGAAAGTCTGTTGAGAGATAGTAAGTGAATGTAATAATAGTAAAAGTCAAGCAAACGATTAATGAAAGAATATGAACACGTGACGGCTCCTGGCCGGGGTCGTTACAATTGTGGTATCAGAGCAAAACCAGGTTCTAAAACCGATTCTGCAGACTGCCTCCCAGCACTGACTGTCACTTGAGCACACCTCAGCAACTGTAAGTGTTTATGATTTCATGTATGTCATTAAGTTAAGTTATGCCTGTAATGATTTGTCTAGGAATCCCAAGATGGTTAGAGGTCAACAGAGAGAGGCCAATGAGGATAGCAATGCTATTGCTCAGTTGACTGAGTTGATCATGCGCCAATCTCACCAGATAGAACGACTGATGACAGCTAGAGAAGAACAAGGCAACTCCAGTACTAACGCAACTCATGATCATGGGGGTGAGCGCTTCCACCGGCTTTGACCCCCGGTGTTTAATGGGCATGTTTCAGATCCTGTCCATGCTGAGGAGTGGATCCGAAAGATTGACGAAGGGGATAAGGTCACCTATGCTGTCTTTCATTTGGAGTTAAGTGCAAGGCATTGGTGGGACTCGATCCAGAGCACCACTAATGCCGAAGCTATGACCTGGGGGATGTTTAAGACTGCCTTCTTTGACAAGTACTTCTATAGGACTGTTCGGGCCAACAAGAAGAAGGAGTTTATGAATCTACGACAAACTGGCTCTGTGACGGATTATATATGTGAATTTGATGCTTTATCACGGTTTGCTCCCCGTATGATTGAGGATGAGGAAGATAAGATTTACCAGTTTGTTCAAGGACTGAAGCCAAGTCTGTACATGAAAGTAAAGACTGTCGGGATACATAATGTACCTTATGGTGAAGTGACGGCTAAGGCCTTGGAGCTAGAAGAGGCAGAAATGACAGCATATGCACAACGCGAACAGCCAAAGAAACTCATGAAGGACGCTCAGCCGCCACCACGTCAGAACAAGGGTTGGCAGCCACGACAGAACAGGGGACCACAGCAACAACAGAATGGAATGAAGAGGCCCCTCAACCAGAATGATGACCAGGGAAAAGGAAAGAGACCTCTGGCGCCTCTATGCCCTACATGTCAGAGGAACCACCCTGGTGAGTGCAAGCTGCTTTCTGGCCGGTGTTTCAGGTGTGATAAGACCGGACACATGGTCAGAGATTGCCCCATGCCGCCAGACCCGAACCGTGCAAGGGTTGTACCCAGAGTGTATGCGTTGATGGAAGATGAGGGAGCTGATCAACATACAGTCATATCAGGTACCATCATGATCTGTGGTTTTGCTGCTTATACACTCATAGATACAGGGGCCACACACTCGTTTATATCAACCTTGTTTGTATGCAAACATAACATAGGACCCTTACCAGCTGAAAGGTCATATAGTGTTGTGTTGCCATCAGGGAAGTCCCTACATTCAGAGCAGATTGTTAAGGGTGACGTCATGTCCTTAGGGGATAAGAATCTCTATGCGGAATTAATTGTCATTGACATAAAAGGGTATGAAGTGATATTAGGGATGGATTGGTTATTTAGACATCATGCCACGATAAGTTGTCGATCTGGAATAGTTGATTTTAGACCCCCAAATGATAACCATTATTCCTTTCAAGCTATTCCTAAAATAAGTAAGATACCAATTATATCCTCACTAGAAATATACCGAATGCTGAGAGGTGGTTGTGAGAGCTACCTGGCTAGTGTAATAGATGGCCGGGTGAAGAATAAAATTGAGCTACAAGATATTCCTATAGTCCGGGAGTTTCCCGAGGCATTCTTAGATGACTTACCGGGTATACCACCTGATAGGGAAATAGAATTTGTGATTGATACATACCCCGAGGCATCACCTGTATCTAAGAATCCGTACCGTATGGCACCTGTTGAGTTGAAAGAATTGAAGGTCCAACTGCAGGAATTGGTTGACAAGGGATTTATTCGCCCCAGCAGTTCTCCTTGGGGTGCACCAGTCTTATTTGTAAGGAAGAAGGATGGTTCTCTTAGAATGTGCATAGACTACAGGGAACTAAATAAGTTGACAATCAAGAATAGGTACCCCTTACCCAGGATTGACGATTTGTTTGACCAATTGCAAGGAGCTAAGGTGTTTTCAAAGATAGATTTACGTTCGGGTTATTACCAACTGAAGGTTAAAGAAGGAGATATACCAAAGACAGCCTTCAGAACCCGCTATGGACATTATGAATTCTTAGTCATGTCGTTTGGATTGACAAACGCCCCTGCCGCTTTTATGGATCTAATGAACCGTGTGTTTCGTGAGTATTTGGATAAGTTTGTGATTGTGTTCATAGATGATATCTTGATATACTCTCGAACTGTGGCTAACCATGAAGAACATTTGAAAGTAGTTTTGACGACATTGAAGGAGCATCAACTTTATGCCAAACTGTCTAAGTGTGAGTTTTGGTTATATAAGTTTAATTTCCTTGGCCATGTAGTTTCTGCTAATGGCATATCTGTGGACCCGACCAAAATTCAGGCGGTAAAGGATTGGCCTCAACCTAAGAATGCCAGCGAAGTCCGCAGCTTCCTTGGATTGGCAGGCTATTACAGGAAGTTCATAAAGGGATTTTCCATGATAGCTAAACCCCTGACGGGTTTGACAAAGAAAGACATTAAGTATTCTTGGACTGAAGCCTGTGAAGACAGCTTCCAGACGTTAAAACTGAAGTTAACAACAGCTCCTGTATTGACCCTCCCAACCGAAGAAGGAAAATTTAGTGTTTACTGTGATGCTTCTAAAGTCGGTTTAGGTTGTGTTCTGATGCAAGAGGGTAAAGTTATAGCGTATGCTCCTAGGCAGCTAAAGAGTTACGAGCAAAATTACCCCACTCATGATCTAGAATTAGCTGCTGTTGTTTTCGCCTTGAAGATTTGGAGACACTATCTATATGGACAGCAATGTGAGGTGTTTTCTGACCATAAAAGTCTAAAGTACCTCTTCACACAGAAGGAATTGAACATGAGACAGAGACGTTGGTTGGAATTTGTCAAGGACTACGATTTTGAGATCAAGTATCACCCCGGGAAGGCTAACTCTGTAGCTGATGCGTTGAGTAGGATGTCAACAACAATGCAACCCGTGGTTTCAACCATGTCTATACCCTTAAAAACAGAAGTTCAGAAATTTGACTTGGAGATAGTTCCAGAGTTATCAGTCTTGCTCGCTGAGTTAACTATTCAACCAACAATTTTGGAAAAGATCAAGGATGCACAACAGAAGGATTCAGTGGAAAATATCAGCATGATGGATAAGTTGAAGGACACCACCTCCGAGTTCAGTCTCTCCAAGGATGGGATCCTTAGGTTTAGAAATCGGTGGTGCATTCCTAATGATGTGGAATTGCGTAAGTTGATCTTGGCTGAGGCGCACTCCTCTTCCTTTTCTGTACATCCTGGCTGCACCAAGATGTACCGAGACCTTAAGTTACAGTACTGGTGGCCTAACCTAAAAAGGGATGTTGCTAAGTATGTAGAGTCCTGTTTAGTATGCCAACAAGTCAAAGCCGAGCACCAACGTCCAGGAGGTACTCTTCAGCCGTTGCCTATTCCCGAGTGGAAGTGGGAACACATAGCTATGGATTTCGTAGTAGGACTACCTAAGACGACTAAAGGGCATGATTGCATTTGGGTTGTGGTGGATAGACTGACGAAATCAGCCCATTTCTTACCTGTAAGGACCACCTATACGATGGACCAATTTGCTGATCTTTATGTTCAGGAAATTATTAAGTTGCATGGGATCCCTGTATCCATTGTCTCTGACCGTGACCCCAGGTTCACCTCTCGATTCTGGAAAAGTTTGCAAGGTACATTAGGTACAAAGTTATCTTTCAGCACAGCTTTTCACCCACAGACCGATGGCCAGTCAGAAAGGACGATTCAAATACTCGAAGATATGTGAGAGCATGTGTACTTGACTTTCAGACAACTTGGAGCAGACATTTACCACTAGTTGAGTTTTCCTACAATAACAGTTATCAGTCCACCATCGGTATGGCACCTTATGAAGCACTGTATGGAAGGAAATGTAGGTCACCCCTTTACTGGGACGAGGTTGGTGAAACAAAACTTCTTGGACCTGATATTCTGCAGCAAATGTCAGATAAGATTGCAACTATTCGGAAAAGAATGATGACTGCACAAAGCCGGCAGAAGTGTTATGCAGATCAAAGGAGAAGGGAACTCGAGTTTTCAGTAGGAGATGAAGTATTCTTAAAGGTGTCACCATTTAAAGGAGTCTTAAGATTTGGCAAGAAGGGAAAACTTAATCCTAGATTCATTGGACCCTTCCCTGTCTTGGCAAAAATCGGGAGTACAGCTTACAGACTGCAACTGCCTCCATCATTGGATAAAGTTCATAATGTCTTCCATGTGTCAATGTTAAGGAAGTGCATGCGTGATCCGATGCAGGTCATCCAGCCATCGGATATTGGTTTAGAACCGACACTGGAGTATGAGGAGAAACCGATACAGATATTGGAATATGCAGTCAAGACTCTGAGAAACAAAGAGATCCCATTGGTGAAAGTTTTATGGACAAATCACGGCATTGAAGAAGCCACATGGGAAAGGCAGCAGGAGATGTTGGACAATATCCTAAGTATTTGCTTGAGCAATTTTCGAGGACGAAAATTTTGTTTAAGGAGGGGTGGATGTAACACCCGACATTTCGGCCAGGTGATTTTCTGACCATTTTCATTGTCACCCTCTTATTTAACCCTTATGATTTAAATTTAATGTTAAGACAATTTATTACAAGTTGTGTGAAACTAGGTTGGGTGGCAGTTTGTAATTAAAATCGATGGATTTAGTATAAATAGGAAATGGAAACCTTAAACCTCATTATTACCACTGTAGCTGACATTTCCTCTCGGCGATTCTTCTTTCCCAAGTCTTGCTCTTCGGCTACCAAAAAAAAAAAAAAAAAAAAAAAAAAAAAAAAAAAAATGCTTTGAGTACATTGCTAGACAATTATCTGATATGATTTTTCCATATACTCTGTTTCTATTACTAGCATGAA
>CM039516.1:12275359-12511482 GCA_022432975.1 Begonia masoniana
ATTTCATTTAGTGAAAGAAGGAAATGGATAGTTAGGGAAACATACCACTCTAAAACAAATGAGGCTGGGTAGGCATCGGAGAGCAGGTTATAACTCGAGGTAGCCTAGAAAGAGTTAAAAACATATACCCTACCAAGCAATTTAGGTTATGAGATTTTGTAACATTCAAGTTTGATTGCTCCACTGTGAGTTAGAGCTAAGTCATGAATTGCTTTATAGATACTTCAAAAGTAATGTTACACAATGTGTTGAAAACTAGCTCACAAGATTAAAAGACAAGTAGATTATCTATCAAATAAATCCTCTGGCTATTACCATATATTTACACTTGATACTCCTATACGAATTGATTAATTATAAGTAACATTGTCTGATGGAACCTCGTGATCGAAAGGACCCGGGACCCGACAACAACGCGGAATAATTCAAAGAACGCCTTTCGATTCAAGAACAAAGTAAGGACCTAAGACCCAATCGAAGAATTCGATGGAACCCAGTTATCAAAACAGGAGCTTGACCAAGCCACACCTGTTGGCTGAACCAAAGCTATAAAAACAGGAGCTTGACCAGACAAACTCGTGGTAGAACCAAAGCTATCAAGCGAGATTATTCAAGCGTGACTTGAAGAAGACGTCTGTTCTTCGCAAAGAACCCAGAGAATCCCTCATAAAAAACTCTCAATTTTTATTCAAACTGGTTCTTCTATTAAATTAAATGTTTGCCATTAAATAGGCTACACATTAAAATTAAAATAATTAATAAAAAAAAGAATTAAAATAAAATACTAATAAAATAGTGAGAATGATCCTTGGCATGATCAGATATCATCTCACGTTTGAATATGATTGAATTGATGGAGTAGATTCTGTCGATAAGATCTCTCATACGTGATTTGTTGGAATTTGCATGTGCTTCGCATGTGACTTGTAATTACTCGGATAGAAGTGCTGGCGCAGTCCTCTTAATTCCTGCATGTGCATGTGCATGCACATGTGTTTTAAATTCTTACTATGTGCATGTGCGTCACATCTCCCAAAGTCTTCTGCATCTTTGGCTCCCTTGCTTCAAACGATCTTTCAATAATCTTGGGCTTCTTACTATGCTCATTGGGCGCCCGTATCTTCAATTGAATCTTTGTTCTGGGCCTTGATATGGTTCTCAACTTGGATCACATCATAACCAAGTCAGGTGATCTTATATTTTCCAACCCAGCGTGATCCTCCCCCCCCTTTATTCTTTGTACTTTGTGGGGACTCTACCCTTCTCTTCAAATCATTGGTATTTGTGCCGACAACTCGTGCCTTGTGGTCTTCTTTTGCCAAGTTCTTGGGGCCCATTCCTGGCTACAAAGACTATTTATTTATAGTTTTTGTTTTTGTTGTGAGGACTCTTTTCCTCGGGTTTTCACGACGAAACATGTGAAGCTTTGTCGTTGGACTCCTTTATTCTAATAGATCATGGTCCTGACAATGAGATTTATCGCTCCTCGGTTCACATCATTGTCACGACTCATAGACATTCTAGATAGAAATATTTGATCGGACGACCTGATCTTTAGTGAGAATCTTATCACTCAGCTTAAAACATAGTTTGTAGAGGAAGATTTACAACAGATTTAAAGTCATATCACATACAAAGTGGATGAAAGTCCATATAATGATAACAAAATATAAAGATAGTGCAGTATAATACATGAAAAGAAGCAACTGTTTAGGAAACAAACTATACAAACCAAAAAGTGGACAAAAAATAAAAACTAAAAGTTCATAGCTTAAGAAAAAGAAAAACGGAATAAAAGGAATGCAATAGGGAATTCCACAAACACTATTGTTGATCACCTGGTTTTTTTTGTGAAAATAGGTTGTCTTTTAAAGTGAGCGACTAAACTCAGTAAAATCCTAAAAAAATATACATAATGATGAAAAAAACTAGCTTTATAATTTTATTGCTGTAAAATAGTAAAACAGTGAAGAAAACTCAAGATGGAATTTCATGAAAAGAAGTTTTTTTTAAAAAAATCTTTTTTAAAACAAGCCGCACGACTGTTGGTGGGACAATTGCACTAAAGACATTGTTGCATACTATAGGTAGTCATATAGAAAATAGTGTTCACCCATGTTTTTCATAGAAAATAGTTTTAATAAAATAAGGTCGCTGAGAGCCTTGCCAACATATGCAGGCAAGTAAGAAAAAAAAGAACAATTGTTTGGAAATAGGCATTGGTTATCGACACGTATTAAAAGCTCATCATCAGTTTAGAATTTGAACTCAAAGACATAACATCAATGTGTCCCACTACGTGTGCAAAAAAATAAACATGTAAAATAATCATGCATAAAATATGAAGCAGACATGTTGTAAATACGGATATGTTATTTTCTATGTGATACATGATGTGAACCGAGAAGCGATAATCTCAAAGTCAAGGACCATGATCTATTAGAAGATAAAGGAGGTCCAACAAACAATAGCTTCAATGGTAGTCGTGAAACCGAGGAAAAAAGAGCCATCAAAACAAAAACAAAAGACTATAAAAATAACGAGTTTTGTTAGCATGACGTGGGCCTCACAAAAGTGGCAAAATAAGACCACAAGGCAGGAATTGGCTCCACAAATCCCAATGGATTGTGAGAAAGAAGGGTAGAGATCCACACAAAGTACAAAGAGATAAAGATTCACGTGGTTGGAAAGAGATAAAGATCCACATATCTTGGTTTATGATGTGATTCACTTTGAGACCAATCAAGCCCAACGAACAATGATCCAAGTGAAGTACGGTGTCCCAACTGGACAGACAGAAGCCCCAATTATTGGAAGATCTTTTGAAGCAGGGGAGGCCAAAGATGCTGAAGATTTACATGTGTCATGCACTTCACGTGCAATATTGAAATAGTCACATGAGAAGCACATGCAAATCCAAACAAATCACGTATATTAATTTTAATTCCGACATAATCTACTCAAATCTATTCAAACTATTTTAAACTTTATGATGTATCTTATCATGCATGATCATTATCTCACGATTTTATTAGTTATTTTATCTTTATTTTCGTTTTTTATTATTATTAATTTATTTATTGTACCTCGTTTAATGGCCAAACTATTGATTTAATAAGAAGAACAAGTTGAATTAAAAAAATTGAGTGTTTTTTTAGAGAGGATTTCTCTTTAGTTCTTTGCGAAGAACAACATCTTCTTCAAGTCACGCTTGAAGAATCTCGCTTGATAGCTTTGGTTCTTACCAACGAGTTTGGTCTGGGTCAAGTCCTTTTTGATAGCTTTGGTTCAGCCAACAGGTGTGGCTCGTGGTCAGCTCCTGTTTTGATAACTAGGTTCCACGAATCCTTCGATTGGGGTCTTAGTTCCTTACTTTGTTCTTGAATCAAAAAGGCGTTCCTAGAATTATTCCGCGTTGTTGTCGGGTCCCGGGTCCTTTGATCCGAGGTGCGAATCAGTGGTTCAGAGCTTCGGCTCTGATTCAAGAAGATATCTGATTTTTTTGTTATCAATTTTTTTTCTTCATCTTTCTATTCGTCATCACTGATTCTTTTTTCGCGTGATTTGTCTTCTTGAAAAGTACAAAAAAAGAGTTTGTCAAAAGTCAAAAAAAAAAAAAAAAAAGAGTTGTCAAAAGTCAAAAAAAAAAGAATTGTCAAAAGTCAAAAAAAGTTGTCAAAAGTAAAAAAAAAAAGAGTTGTGAGAAGTCAAAAAAAAAAAATCAAAATTTTGTTCTAGAGATTTGAAATTCTAGCTTTTTAAATTCAAAAATTCGTTCTTAAATTCGTGATAATTGTTCTTGAAAATTCAAATTATTGAATCTTCCACACAATCGAAATATTGTCTTATCCAAATGTATTCTTTGAAGGTTTAAATTGTGAACTCTTCATTTGAAATATTTTCTTCTCTAAGTTTGGTCTTATTTCAACTTATACCCTGATTAGCATCTTTACAAGTTTGAAATTTAAGCTTTAAAGTTTGATTTTTTTATAGTTTGGCTTTTGACATTTACAATCGATCAATTTCTACGTAAAGTGAACTAAAAGGGAGATCTAGAAGTAAAGGCAAGAGGGTGAGACTATTATAGAAAAAGCCTTAATTTGAGGTGAAATACACGAGTGAGTGACATCCATCGAGGTAAGGTCCATTATTTGCATATTTTTCTTTTACTTCTACAATTTTCTTTTATTTTCTTATGTGGTTGATACAGAATATCAGAGTGGAGAACAAAACGAGGTGGATAAAGTTGTCATGAAAGCCATGCAAGAAAAATCAAGGCTTTAAATACGAGGATGGACGATTGGAATCTCACCCCTAGCATACGGGCGAAGGAGGATTGAGAAGGAAAATTCAAGATGATAGTGGATATTATCAAAGGGAATGAGTGGATAGCGTACCGAGAAGATGATGATCTAAGACACATCAAGGAATAGTCCTTCTTCCAAGGAAAAAGTGATCCGAGGTGTATTTGGAAGGAAAGAAAGGGACCTATTGTTGATACCAAAAACTTCCCGGATGAGAAAACTTAAATAGTGACAATGAAGTTCACGGAATACGCAAACAATTGTGGGATGAACTAGTAAAGTATCGAAGAAGGTATGGTGAGTCACAAGTTCAAAAATGGAGGACAGAGACACTCATGCGAAAAAGTTTGTTACACAGTAGTATAGAAGATTTTGTCGAAAACTCCAAAATTTGACAAGGATAAAAGCGTGGAAGATTATTATAAAGAGATGAACATAGCATGAAAAGAGGAATGTGAGGAAGACGACGAAGAAAACAATGACTCGATTTGTTCGAGGGGACTAAATAGAGAGATAGCGGATGTCTAGATCTAAAACATTATGTGGATTGAAGCGTTCACAAATCAATCAGACGAAGACAATAAGAGTAAATGGATTCTAAGATGAGGATCAACTTTGAATCATCTTGGAAATCAATGGGAGGATGAAAAGTTCGAAACCGAGACAGGAACCTAAGAGCAAAACCGTTACACCAAAGTATTTTCAAAAAAATTCAAGACCGATGGATCAAATAGAACGGAGTATGCATTGGTTAACAAGGGAAGACTATGAACCTACCACCATAAAGTCGTGGGAGGCAATTGAAGACAAGAGAGGATCACGAAGGAATTCAAATCATAAAAGACGAGAGAGAGAAAGAAACCGGTGAAAGAAAGAGTTGACAAAGCGAAGAAAGTGGTGGAAAGCAAATTAGTCTGAAAAAGAGAAAAATAGAGAAAGAAAGTGGAGAAAGAAAAATAGTTGAAAAGAGCACAAAGAGGGATGAAAATCCGAGGGAGCAAGAGAGAAAAATCGAGGGAAAAGAGATAAAAACGAGGGAGAGATGTGAACAAAAGTCAGTGAGAAAACAAATCCGGTTGATGAACAAAAGTGAGGATAGGCGTGAGATGATTTTGCTTTTTATAAAGAGTTTTATCGAATCTAACGGACTTACCAAGTTTTCTTTTTTTTACCAAAAGGTGGGGGGGGGGGGGAGTTGTTCTTTTCTTTTGCAGAAAATAAATATGAAATTTTGAAGGAGTTTCGAAGAGGAATTTCTAGATGAGTGGAGATTAAGAAGCAAAAAGATCTCTGCCAAGTACGTAGTCTAAAGCAACGGAAACATCAAAAACAGGTTGAGTGTTGGTAAGGCAATTGATTTTATATTGCCACCCCCATATATATGATAAGGCTTGATAGGATAATAGATAATTATTTATTGGAAAATTTGTCATTGATTACTTGCACCACACTGGTTTATGACACAATTGTAGATACATATTTTGTGAGTTTCAAATCTGATTTTAGCATTTAAGGGATTGTATTTTTCGATGATTAGTCACGTTTGATATTATTGATGATTTAATCTATTAAATCCGTTAAAAAATTATAACTTCAAGATATTTTTAAACCGAGATTTGGTTGGGCTACGTCTACAAAATTTTTTTTGAAGGTTTCTGAACACACGGAACAACAAGCTACAACCTCGAGGAGATGATCCTTTCCAAGTTTTAGAGTGCATCAACGACATTCTTAAGATCACCTACCGAGTGAATACGTAATGTAAGCCATATTTTAATTTTTACTAACTTATTTTATATGATGCGGAGATTCGAGGGACGAATCTTTTCGAAGGGGAGGGAATGATGTGAACGAGAAGCGATAAATCTCAAAGCAAGGACCATGATCTATTAGACGATTAAAGGAGGTCCAACGAACAAAGCTTCACATGGTTTAGTCGTGAAAACCCGAGGAAAAGAGCCATCACAACAAAAACAAAGACTATAAAAATAACGAGTTTTGTAGCATGGAATGGGGCCTCCCAAAAGTGGCAAAATAAGACCCACAAGCAACGGAATTGGGCTCCACAAATCCCAATGGATTGGAGAAGAAGGGTAGAGATCCACACAAAGTACAAGAGATAAAGATTCACGTTGGGTTGGAAAGACATAAAGATCCACATATCTTGGTTTAATGATGTGATTCAAGTTGAGACCAAATCAAAGCCCAAGAAACAATGATCCAATTGAAGATACGGTGGGCCCAAGACAAGAGCAAGAAGCCCAAAATTATTGGAAGATCTTTTGAAGCAGGGGAGGCCAAAGATGCATGAAGATTTACATGTGTCATGCACCTGCACGTGCAATAATTAAATAGGTCACATGAGAGCACATGCAAATCCAAACAAATCACGTATAAGAGATTTTATCCGACAGAATCTACTCAACTCAATTCAAACGTAGTTTAAACGTGAGATGATATCTTATCATGCAAAGGATCATTATCTCACGATTTTATTAGTTATTTATCTTTATTTTCGTTTTTTTATTATATTTAATTTAATTTTAATGTGTAGCCCTATTTAATGGCAAACTATTTGATTTACTAAGAAGACAAGTTTGAATTAAAAAATTGAGTGTTTTTTTTAGAGAGGATTTCTCTTTAGTTCTTTGCGAAGAACAACGATCTTCTTCAAGTCACGCTTGAAGAATATCGCTGTAGCTTTGGTTCTTACCAACGAGTTTGGTCTGGGTCAAGCTCCTGTTTTGATAGCTTTGGTCAGCCAACCGGTGTGGCTCGGGTCAAGCTCCTGTTTTGATAACTAGGGTTCCATCGAATCTTCGATTGGGGTCTTAGTCCTACTTGTTCTTGAATCAAAAGGCGTTCCTAGGCTTATCCGCTGTGTAGGGTCCGGGCCTTTGATCCGCGGTTCGCATCAGGGTGGATCGAGCGGCTCCTGAGTCAAGAAGCATCTTTAATTTTTTGTTATCAATTTTTTCTTCATCTATCTATCGTCACCTGCTTCTTTTTTCTCGGCCTTGTTCTGCCCCTCCCCCAAGAGTGTCAAAATCACAAAAAAAAAACAGAGTTGTCAACGTCAAAAAACAGAATGTCAACCGGCCCACCACCAGTTGTCAAACGTAAAAAAACAGAGTTGTGGAGACGTCCCACAAAACAAAAAAAACAAAACAACAAGACAAAAACAAAGCCCAACTACATACTATAAAAGCAAAGAAAAAAACAAGGACCAAAAAAAGCACACAAAAAAGAACACACGAAACATCACCCGTAGACGATTGAAATTTCTGACTGTTCCCTACATTACCTTTCTCATGTCACTTCGATGAAAACCCCGTGTGCACGACCAATCCACATACTTGACTTAATTCGACATCGCTCTTTGATCCCAAATGTATTCTTGAAGGTGTAAAATTGTGAAATCTTCACTTGTCCAGATCGAGTCTTCTCTACCTGTCTGTCTATCACTCCTCATATCCTGATCCGCACCACATACTGTACACCACGAGTTGACCGTTATGCCGCTTTTTTATCACCATCAGTCTTTTTGATTTCGTATCGTTGGCTACAGGCCCCTGCCTCGACCATAGAGCACATAGACCCCCTCTAGTTTACGTTAAACCCGAACATAAACAGGGCGACTACTCGCTCTCGAAGTACCCGTCCACTGCGGTCCGGCTATTCAGCTCACCACGCCCTTCATTTTGCATCGTGAAACCCCAAGTGTGCGTGCGACATCACGGAGTAAGGTCACTTACTTGAATATTGTTCGTTACTTATGTAACAATTTTCTTTTATTGTCTTATGGGGTGATACAAAATATCATGAGTGTCGAGAAAATACATCGAGGTGGATTTAACAGACGTGTTCAGCCGAAAAGCCAGGCAAGAAATTTCAAGCTTTAATCGAGGATGGACCGATTGGAATCTACCACACCCTAGTCATAGCGGCGTAAGGAAGGATTTAGAAGGAAAATTCAAACAGACCATGATAGTGGAATTTCAAGGGAAATGAGTATAGGTCGTGACGAGAAGCTGATGATCTAAGAAACATCAAGGTAAAGATGCCTTCTTTCAAGCGACCACAGTGATCCCGAGGTGTATTTGGAGGGAAAGAAAGGGACCTATTTTGAATACCAAAACTCACGATGAGAAAAAATTAAATAAGTGACAATGAAGTTCAGGACTACGCAACAATTGGTGGGATGAACTAGTAAAGTATCGAAGAAGGTATGGTGAGTCACAAGTTCAAACATGGAAGGACATGAAGACACTCATGCGAAAAGATTTGTTCCATCACAGTATTATAGAGATTGTGTCGAAAACTCCAAATTTGACTCAAGGTTATAAAGCGTGGAAGATTATTATAAAGAGATGAAAATAGCCATGAAAAGAGCTAATGTGAGGAAGACGACGAAGAAACAATGACTCGATTTGTTAGAGGACTAATAGAGAGATAGCGGATGTCCTAGATCTACAACATTATGTGGACTTAGAAGAATTGTTTCCAAATCAATCAAGATCGAACGACAACTAAGAGTAAAATGGAATTCTAAGATGGGATCAACTTTGAATTCATCTTGGAAATCAAATTGGGAGGATGAAAGTTCGAAACCGAGACAGGAACCTAAGAGCAAAACCGTTACTACCAATGTATTTTCAAAAAAATTCAAGACCGATGGATCAAAGAACGAGTATGCATTGGTTAACAATGGAAGACCTATGAACCTTACACCATTAAAGTCGTGGGAGGCAATTGAGATCAAGAGAGGATCACGAGGAATTTCAAATCATAAAAGACGAGAGAGAGAAAGAAAAAGGTGAAAAGAAATTAGTTGAAAACGAGAAAGAAAGTGGTGGAAAGAAATAGTTGAAAAAGAGGCAAAATAGAGAAAGAAAGTGGAGAAAGAAAATAGTTGAAAAGAGCACAAAGAGGGATGAAAATCCGAGGGAGCAAGAGAGACAACTCGAGGGAAAAGAGATAAAAACCGAGGGAGAGAGTGAACAAAAGTCAAGTGAGAACAAATCGTGTGATGACAAAAGTGAGGATAGCGTGAGATGATTTGCTTTTATATAAAGATGTTTATTATCATCTACGACTTACCAAGTTTCTTCCAAGAGTTGTTTCTTTTCTTTTGCAGAAAAATAAATATGAATTTCTGAGGAGTTTCGAAGAGGAATTTCTCCGATGAGTGAGATAAGAAGCAAAAAGATCTCGTGCCAAGTACGTTAGTTCTAAGTCAACCGGAAACATCAAACAGGTTTGAGTGGTTGGTAAGGCCATATGATTTTTATATTGCACCTACTATATGTATAAGGTTGATAGATAATATGCATAATTATTTAATTGGAAAATTTGTCATTGATTACTTTGCACACAACTTGGTTTATGACAAAATTGTAGATACATATTTTGTGAGTTTCAAATCTGATTTTAGCATTTTAAGGGATTTTATTTCTATTCGATATTATTCACTGTTTGATATTATTGATGATTTTAATCTATTAAATCCGTTAAAATTATTAACTTCAAGACTTATTTTTAAACCCGGAGATTTGGTTGGGCTACGTCTACAAAAAGAAAGGTTTCTGAACACACGGAACAACAAGCTACAACCTCGAGGAGATGATCCTTTCCAAGTTTTAGAGTGCATCAACGACATCGCTTACAAGATCAACCTACCGAGTGAATACGGTAATGTAAGCACATATTTTAATTTTACTAACTTATTTTTATATGATGCAGGAGATTCGAGGACGAATCTTTTCGAAGGGGGAGGGAATGATGTGAACCGAGAAGCGATAAATCTCAAAGTCAAGGACCATGATCTATTAGAAGATAAAGGAGGTCCAACGAACAAAGCTTCACATGGTTTAGTCGTGAAAACCCGAGGAAAAGAGCGATCACAACAAAAACAAAAGACTATAAAAATAAAGAGTTTTGTAGCATGGAAGTGGGCCTCACAAAAGTGGCAAAATAAGACCCACAAGGCACGGAATTGGGCTCCACAAATCCCAATGGATTGGAGAAAGAAGGGTAGAGATCCACACAAAGTACAAAGAGATAAAGATTCACGTGGGTTGGAAAGAGATAAAGATCCACATATCTTGGTTTATGATGTGATTCAAGTTGAGACCAAATCAAAGCTCAAGAACAATGATCCAATTGAAGATACGGTGGGCCCAATGACAAGAGCAAGAAGCCCAAAATTATTGGAAGATCTTTTGAAGCAGGGGAGGCCAAAGATGCATGAAGATTTACATGTGTCATGCACATGCACGTGCAATAATTAAATAGTCACATGAGAAGCACATGCAAATCCAAACAAATCACGTATAAGAGATTTTATCCGACAGAATCTACTCAAATCATATTCAAACGTAGTTTAAACGTGAGATGATATCTTATCATGCAAATGATCATTATCTCACGATTTTATAGTATTTATCTTTATTTTCGTTTTTTATTATTATTTAATTTAATTTTAATGTGTAGCCTATTTAATGGCAAACTATTTGATTTAATAAGAAGAACAAGTTTGAATTAAAAAAATTGAGTGTTTTTTTTAGAGAGGATTTCTCTTTAGTTCTTTGCGAAGAACAACGATCTTCTTCAAGTCACGCTTGAAGAATCTCGCTTGATAGCTTTGGTTCTTACCAACGAGTTTGGTCTGGGTCAAGTTCCTGTTTTGATAGCTTTGGTTCAGCCAACAGGTGTGGCTCGGGTCATGCTCCTGTTTTGATAACTAGGGTTCCATCGAATTCTTCGATTGGGGTCTTAGTTCCTTACTTTGTTCTTGAATCAAAAAGGCGTTCCTAGAATTATTCCGCGTTGTTGTCGGGTCCCGGGTCCTTTCGATCCGAGGTTCGCATCAATACATGTAGGATCGTGATTGTCTAAGAGGGGGGGTGAATTAGAAATTTCTTGATCTAATCTTTTTCGATATACAAATTAGGTTTATCTTTCATTCTCACTTTTTGGTGATATTGTACTAAACATCAAACAGTATTAAGCAAATAAAAGTAAGAGGGAGAGAAAGAAAAAAAACACCAAAGTTTTTAACGTAGTTCGGCCAATCCTGCCTACTTCCACACTCCAAGGCTCCTCCTTGAAGATTCTTTCCTTCTCCTCACAAGAAATCTAGATCGAACTTCACGGGCGTCGATTTACTGCTTTTACACTTCTGGATTGAACTTCCCGGACGTTAATCCACTGCTTTACAGTTTTACAGGATGAAGATATTAAGCACAACGATTACACTCTCTCAAGACAAAATCTCAAGTTCTAGGGCAGAGAGATGTAAACTGTCGCAGAGTATTACAGACATTATTTGCTCGTGAGAGTAAAGAGATAATTGTAAAATTGGCAAAAGTTCTTCTCCCGAGCTTCATTCTTCTTTTTATACTCTAGTCTATAATTTGCGTCTCATTCAAAAATATGACCGTTGGAGAGCATCTGTACACTGAAAATTAGCCGTTTGAATTCTGGAGTCGCTATCGCTTGCGGTCTTTAATAGTCTAGACGATTGAGTCTTTGAAAGAATGAGTTTGGACGAATGCTCTACATCAATTAGTTGTTCTGTCTTTGAACATTTTGGACGCTTTATATTAGGACGAGTACCTTGGACGAAGGTGTCTGTCTTGACTTTGGACGACTGCGTCTGCCTTGTAAGTTTGGACGACTGCACCTGCTTTGTAAGTTTGGACGATTGCGTCTTCGGACTAATAACACTTAGCCAAAAACGTCAGAAACATAATACCATTTTCAAAGGGCATTTCCAGATAAATGCAATATACACAATAATCAGTTTATATATTTATTTCATATTAATCACCATCATCAAAAACATATTTAGACTTAAACAGTATTTAAGTCAACAATCTCCCCATTTTTGATGATGATAAATATATACTCTGTTTCAACACATTAAACTGTATTTCAGCTTGAATTTGCATACTCCCCTACTCTATGCAGAATTAATTTCAGTAATTTCTTAGTGAAGCAATCTGTAAATTTTATACCCTTTTCTGTAATACCAATTTTATAACCTTGTCTGTAAATTCTATACCCTTCTCCCCCTTTGACATTATAAAAAATAAGCACGTAGGAAGAATGACAGTCAGCACAATAGAGATAACAGAATGAAACAGTCACAGTAGGACACCATATATAAAAAGATATCATTCATAGGGTAAAAAAAATGCATTGTATAAAAAAAACAAACAAGAATATGCCTAGTTCTCAAGGGAAGAGGGAGTATCCCAACCCATGAGAGCATATAGTTGACTAAGGAAATCACCCTGAGCAGAAGGGGATTCCACCGGACTAGGGAGCTCCTCAACAGGAGCAGCTTCAACGGCAATAGTAGGATCAGCTTCTGGAGGGGGAACTGAAGTGGTCCCGGGCTGATCAATACTCGGAGCAGGAACATACACGGGCTAAGGAGACTCTCCACTGGCCTCCAAAGCCTCAGCCTCATGAGAGGGCTCACCATCACTCTTAGTCAAAAGGGTACCAAGATCTCCAATGTGAGTGATAACCCTATCAGATTCGCAATTCAATTGAGTTGTTACAAGATTGGAATGAAATCGAACAGAAGATATGATATCATCAATTGCTTTACTATGCTCGACTGTCGCTTGATCAATGCGATTGTTGACATCAGCAATAGTTGAACTTTGATTGGATTTCGATAGATCAAAGCGTTTCTGCAGGCCTTGAATTGCAGCTGCTAGATGTTCCAGTTGTGAAAGGACAAGCGCTTCAAATTGAGTATGGTGGGAGAGATACAGGGATTGAAAAGATTCAAGACCAGTCCCGAGGCTGGCAATGCTTGCCCGAAGCTCATCCTGCAGTTCTTCAGACATAGAAGTCTGCATTGGAGAAGTGTGAGGACCTTTAGAGCGAGGAGGAACATGGGCAGATGATGAAGGAATCTGAGGTGGAGATAGAGTAGGAATTGAACTGGGTGGTCGTGGAAGAGGTGGGAGGGAAATATCAGCTTGGACTGTATGAGGTTCAGGATCATTCACAGGCTCTTGAGTGTGAGTGTGCACATGACTGACCTCCTCAGGAGCTTGAATAAGGAGAACTGGAAGTGGCATAAGATCAATGACAGGAATCAGAGTGTCATCTTGAGCACTTTCTTCCTCTTCTTCTTCGACAAGAATCAAGCGCCTTGAAACACCTTCTCGACTAGGTTTTTCAACCAACACACCTTGATCATTTCTTGTTATTCCCATTCGTGACAAGGTGGAGGATGAAAGAAAGTCAGATTTCTTCAGGGATAAGAGCTTGTTAGACTCCGGAAAACTGACTCCAAACCGGTGAAAAATCTTCATAAGTAGAAGATTGTAAGGTAGAGACTTGGACACATTGCATACAACTTGAAGCATCCGATTTAAAACAATGTATCCAACATGGAATGGTTCACCTTTGAATATCTGTCAAAGCAAAAAGAGATCCATTCCACTGACATGGTCTTTATGACAATCTACGTGCAAGATGTTATAGTGGATTATTTGGTGCAAGACTCTAGCTCTAAGGTTCAAATCCTTGCTCTTCAATTTTAAGGGAGAGTTGGTAGGATCCTTAGCAATCAGTGTGATTA
The DNA here is from genome assembly GCA_022432975.1 of Begonia masoniana. Lineage (NCBI taxonomy): Eukaryota > Viridiplantae > Streptophyta > Magnoliopsida > Cucurbitales > Begoniaceae > Begonia > Begonia masoniana. The sequence continues at coordinate 12,289,271 of CM039516.1, forward strand.
ACTCCTTGCCTGCTGGCCTCGCAAGAAAAGACGGATTCTTTGCTGCCTCAAAGAATCGCCGTTGTAACACCCGAGAAATTCTTTAAGTAGTAAAATTAGAATGAAATTTTGGAGGAGAAATTTGAGAGAAAATAAAGTGAATAAATTTGGTTACACTAATTGATTAATTAATTAATGTTCAGATATTCTAAATGGAGAACTTAAGCTGGGTACGGGCTGAAGGTCAATTTACTAAAATTTATAATTTAAAGACGGGATTTAATGAAATTCGAAGAGGTCGAAATTACGGGAGGGCAAATCGGTAATTGATGATTTGTTAATGTTTAATAGAAATAATAATAATAATAATAATAATAATTATTATTATTAAAATAAAACAAACAAAACAAAAACAACAGAATTTGCATTCTGTTCGTCGAGCCCGAGCACCCGAGGCTGAACAGGGGTGAGGAGAGGGAGAAGCACCGGCGGCGATCGATGGCCGTTCACCGTCGAGGTTCCGGCCAGACAACGTCGACGGCTCCAGGGCTGCGATTTCCGGCCGTCTCCGTGCACAAATCCGACGGGTAAGCCGTTCTCGCCCTGTTTTTGCTCTGTTCGTGGCCGAGAGTGAGGAGCGAGTTGGAGCTCCAATCACCGGCCAATTTTGGTCCCCTCCGACGTGGGTTTGCCGACCCTTGGACCGGTTATGGTCGATTGACAGTGAGGAGCCCGGTTTTGGGCGAAAATCAGAAAGCCCTCTTTAGGGCATTTCGGTTTTTCTGTGTATTCTCGGGGTTTTTGGTTAGATTATGTTAATTGAGGCTAAATATGGTTGATTGGTGAGAAAATGAGTGGAATTTGATGGAAAATCGGAAATGGTGAAATTTCCGGTTAAGGGGCAGTTCGGGTTTTTTGTTAATTGACCTAGCCAGGGTTATTTGTTTTGAAATTCCTTTTGACTGGTTAAAATAGGTTATTAGAGGAGTACGTGGCCACTGGAATTGTTCGATTCCGATAACCGACGTAAAAGTTACGCGCGTTTGAAGTTTCGGGTCGGTTTTTACCGAACCCAAATTAGTGGCCCATTTAGTTAGGTTTTAATTGGATTAGGCTAGAAATAGTAGTTTGAGAGTTAATTGGTGAAAATAGGCTTAATTTGAATGAAGTGTGATTAATTGTAATTAGAGTTAGCTTAAATATTCTTTAGAAGTGAATTGTGATGCTTAAGTGACTTTTGTGAATGTGATAGGTTACCGAGTGGAGAATTTACATAGCCAAAGCGAGTAAGTGCGGTGCCAGAGTTCAGGTAAGTAGAGGACGTTTGTTTTGCCTTCGGGCCTACACCACAGGACGGTAGGAAATTCTTTGTTGATTTGGTTGCCTTGTATGGTTTTGGTGATTGTTTGGTTGTTGAGGGTTGATAGCTATGCTTTGTTTGTCTTGGGTTAAGTATTAATGGGATATACATGGTTCGAATTGTGATTTGGTTACTTATGAGAGATTGTTTGCTTGCTTGGGTTTATTTGTTACTTTGTTTCGTGTTGTATTGTATATCTGTGAAACATGCATCGTGAGTTACAGTACGCTACGCTAGAGACGAGTGTTCTGCATGGTTTGGTTGTGAGGGTGAACGTAATCAGATAATAATGTTCCTTGTCGGGATACAGTGCTTGCAGTGGCACCCCGAAGGGAACTTGAGATCTCAAATAGTGTGCCTTATCGGGATGAGGTGCTTGCAGTGGCACCCCGAAGGGAACTCTATGAGAGAACGGCTAAAATACGAGATCTGGAATAGTGTGCCTTGTCGGGATGAGGTGCTTGCAGTGGCACCCCGAAGGGAACTCTATGAAGGATGGCTAAAATACGTAAAGGTCGTGAGTATGAATTCCTAGACGGTTATAGGATTCTACGAACGACGAGGGAGGTCATGTATAGCCATCCTAGACGGTTATGGGATGCGTGCTATCTGGTCTTGCTCTGGTGGTTCGGAGTGTGGCCATCCTAGACGGTTATGGGATGTGTGCCAACTCGTTCCACACGGCTTATGAAAGATTAAAGCAACGAACAACAAATAACCACAATTGAGTGTTAGAAACTGCATATGCTAGATTGATTGCATTGTGTTGGTTGTTTCATTTGGCGTTGTGTTGGTTGTTTCATTTGGCGTTGTGTTGGTCGTTTTGTTCGGTATGGTATATTTGAAGCATGCATTATTGTATATCACGCTAGGTACGAGCATTGGCATAGTTGGCATTGTGAGTATGAATGTAATCAGATTAGAAAACTTTAATGCATCTCGAATAGGTGCCTTGTCGGGATGAGGTTGCTGGTAGTAGCACCCCGAGGGGTACCCTATGAGAGAGGGCCTGTTAAAACTTGTATTGCATCTCGAATAGGTGCCTTATCGGGATGAGGTTGCTGGTAGTAGCACCCCGAGGGGTACTCTATAAGAGACGGTTGGCTAAGACATATAATCCTGAATAGTGTGCCTTGTCGGGATGAGGTTGCTGGTAGTAGCACCCCGAGGGGTACTCTATGAAGGATGGTGGTTCGAGTGTGGCCATCCTAGACGGTTATGGGATGTGTGCCAACTCGTTCCACACAGCTTAAGAAAGATTAAAGCAAGAGTAAAGCAACGAACAGCAAATAAGCACAACTGAGTGATAGAAACTGCATGTGTTAGGTTGATTGCACTGTGTGTTGTCGTGTTATGTTGAGTCAGTTTGTTGAGTTGCATTGGGTGGTGTTGTATCTTTGTGTTGAGTTGTTGGGTCGAGGGGTGTTGTGTTAGAGTAGGGTAGTGTGTGCATTCTTCTTGTTATTATTTGTTACTCCCTACTTGCTAAGCGTAAGCTTACGTGTGTGTGTGTGTGTTCTGTGGTGTAGGTAACGACGCGGGTACAGGTGAGCTATGTGAGTCAGCCAAGACTTGGGAGCAGTCGGAGATGCACGGGGCGTGCCGGTGCGGGCAGTTGTCGGGGCGTCTCGACCATGGTCTTCGGAAAGTCGTGGGTGGAACAGTATTTTGGGGTTGTGTATAATCTACAATTATTTTGGTGGTTTGTAGAGTTGTCTATTTGGTTTTAGAGTTATTGCATAGCTATTTGTATTTGGTGTGTATAATCATAGTTAAGGGTGATGTGTCGCCCTGTACTGTGGACTTTCTTCACTTAGGAATGTTTGTATTTTAGTTTCCCTCTTTACTGCTATTTGGAGATTTCTCATTTCGTATGTTGGATAGTTGAGTACAGGTATTCTGGATTTGGTTGAGATTGGGCTGTGTGCAGGTACTTAGCATTTTGGAGGCGCTATTTTCAGGCGTTACTTTGCTGAAATTTCGGGAAGTACGCCGTGGTGCTTCAAGGTTAGAATTAAGGGAAATTAGGAAGTCTAGACAGCTATGTCAATGTTATTTTAAATTAAGCTTTAACATGGGATTAGTGAGCAAAGTAGCGCTCCGAGCCAGGGTGGGTTCGGGGGCGTTACAGCTGTGAACTATTTAGAAACTCGCAATTAAGGATTTCAGTGAATCATTTCCTGAGTTAGTTCAATATATCTTCCATAGACATAACTCCTGAGAACGAGGGGTCGTGTAGAATGTTCTAGGTTTGCATAGAACATTCGAATCGGAGTTGCACAATAAGGGGCCTCTGTATCAAACAGTCCCATTAACCCCAACCTAAGTAATGGTTCCTCTATGTCCAGACCAGTCAAATCTCTAAAGACTACAGCTCTAGAACGAATAAGAGGTTTGATTTCCATACCTTCATAATACCTATTAAAGGCGGCCTGATTTATGAACTCGTGATTTGGCCATTGAAGAGGAGGAGGAACTGTGACAGACTGTATATCCGCCGTGTGAGAAAACTTTTGCTTTTTCTTGGAGAAAACTTGTGCTGCTCCAGAAGAAGATGCCATTGAGAAAGATAGAGACTTCTGAATAGAGATGGAGTTGAGAGAGGTTTTGGATTGGAGCTGACGATCAGAGAAGAATATGAATCGCTGGACGAGTGAGAGGGGTCGAGAGGTTTTAGAAGATTTGTCGAAAGTTAGGGTTTCTAGAGCATTTTGAAAGAATTTATAGTCCATTTTTAACGATCATTGTGACACGTGGATTGTCAACTTCCAACGTCCATTGTCAACGTCTATTCATTCCAGAGGGGAGAAAAACGTGGAGATCGTCCATTTCTTAATTGACCACTCTGCTTATTAGCTAATGTTTTTCAATCAGAAAAAAAAATGAAACTTAATTTTTCTCAATCCTAATGAGACCTAACCTAATTCTAATATTATTGAAGGTCTTCTCATTTAATGGCTTGGTAAAGATATCTGCTAATTGATCTACAGAATTGACAAATTCTAAGGAGATATCCCCTTTCTGAACATGATCTCTAATGAAATGATATCTAACCTTGATATGTTTGGTTCTAGAATGTTGGATAGGGTTCTTTGAAATGTTAATTGCACTAGTATTATCACATTTAATTGGAATCCTATCATAGAATAGATTGTAATCTTCCAAAGTTTGCTTCATCTAAAGCATTTGTGCACAACAACTGCCAGCAGCAATATATTCACTTTCGGCTGTTGAAAGTGCAACAGAATTTTGCTTCTTGGAGTACCAGGAAACAAGAGACTCACTATGGAATTGACAAGTTTCACTCGTACTTTTCCTATCTACTAGACTCCTAGCATAATCGGAGTCAGAATATCCTATAAGATCAAAGGATGTACCCTTCGGGTACCATAAGCCTAAATCATATGTCTCACTTAGATATTTGAAAATTCTTTTGACAGCAGTTAAGTGAGATTCCTTAGGAGAAGCCTGAAACCTAGCACACAAGCACACACTAAATAAGATATCTGGCCTGTTAGCTGTTAGGTATAATAGAGAACCAATCATACCTCTATACTTCTTAATATCCACACTTATCCCATTTTCATTTTTGTCCAATTTTGTAGTTGTGCTCATGGGAGTTCTAGAGGACTTAGATGAATCTAATCCAAATCTTTTTAGGAGATCTTTGATGTATTTTTCTTGACAGAAGAAAATACTATCTGATTTTTGACAAATTTGAAATCCTAAGAAGAATTTTAACTCCCCCATCATACTCATTTCAAACTCACTTTGCATAACAGTGGCAAACTCATTACAAAGTGAAACATTTGTAGAACCGAATATGATATCATCAACATAGATTTGAACAAAAAGAATGTCTTTGTCCTTTTGCATGGTAAAAATGGTTGAATCGGTATAACCTTTTTTGAACTTCCTTTCCTCAAGAAAATTCTTCAACCTATCATACCAAGCTCTAGGAGCTTGCTTAAGTCCATATAGAGTCTTCTTGAGCTTATAGACATGGTCAAGTTTGTCATAGACTTCAAATCTTAAAGGTTGCTCTACATAGACTTCTTCTAAGATATAACCATTTAAAAATGCACTCTTAACGTCCATTTGAAAGAATGTGAAGTTTTTGTAACAAGCATAGACTAAGAGCATCCTAATAGATTCTAGTCTAGCTACGGGTGCAAAGGTTTCTTCAAAGTCTATTCGTTCTTCTTGGTTGTAACCTTTGGCAACTAACCTAGCTTTATTCCTGACCACAATCCCATGTTCATCCATCTTATTCTTAAATACTCATTTGGTTCCAATAATAGGATGGTCATCGGGTTTTGGAACAAGTTACCAAACGTTGTTCCTTTCGAATTGGTTTAACTCATCTTGCATAGCAACTATCCAATTTTCATCCAATTCAGCTTCCTCAAACTTCTTAGGTTCTATTTGAGATATGAAAGCAACATTAACAAAAAGATTTCTAAGGAAGGCTCTAGTTTTGACTCCTAATTTTGGATCACCTAGAACTTCATCTAAATGATGATCTTTAACATATTTCCAATCTCTGGGAAGAGCATCATTTTCATCATTGACTGAGACAAATTCTAGAGATATTGAAGAAGGCTTTAGGGAATTTACTCCTTGAATGGTTTCTACAGGTTTGTCCAAGAAGAGAGAATCCAATTGCTTTTCTAAAATATCATCTTCATCCACGTTTATTGTGGGTTGAGGGGTCTTATCAAAATTGACATGCACAGATTCTTCTACAACTAGTGTTCTTTTGTTGGACACCCTATATGCTTTACTGGATAGAGAATAACCAAGAAAAATTATAAGGACAGATTTAAAGTCGAATTTTTCCAAGTTATCCTTGGTGTTTAGAATGAAACACTTACAACCAAAAACTCTAAAGTATTTGACAGTAGGGATTTTTCCATTCCAAAGCTCATAAGAGGTTTTTTCTAGAATAGGTCTTATGTAGACCTGGTTTAGCACATAGCAAGCTGTGGAAACAGCTTCTATCTAGAAATACTTTGGAAGAGAGTTCTCATTGAGTATGGTCCGAGCCAGCTCTTGATTTTTCTTCTCAACAACACTATTTTGTTGAGGAATCCTAGGGGAGGAGAAATTGGGATCAATTCCATATTTGAAACACATGAGTTCGAATTTTTCATTCTCAAATTCTCCAGCATGATCACTACGAATAGCAACAATGGTGAGTTCCTTTTCATTTTGAACTCTCTTCCTAAAGTTAGAGAAGGTGTCAAAAGCCTCATCCTTAGACTTCAAGAAGAACACCCAAGTAAATCTAGAGAAATCATTTACAATGATAAAGGCATAATGTTTGCCTCCTAGACTAGCAATATTTGAAGGACCGAAGAGGTCCATGTGAAGCAGTTGAAGATGCTTGGATGTAGAAATTACATTCTTTGATGCAAAGGAACTTTTGATTTGCTTGCCCATTTGGCAAGCTTCACAGACTTTATCCTTCTCAAAGGATATTTTTGAAATTCCTCTAACTAAATTATTCTTATTAATCTTAGCTAAGGTGTCCATGCCTACGTGACCTAGTCTTCTATGCCAAGACCAACTATCACCGGAGGAATTCATAGCAAAACATTTTACATCAGAAAGTTCAATATCATCTAAGTCAATAATATACACATTCTCTTTCCTATAGCCTTTAAACAGAATTGTACTAGATGAGCTATCCTTAATTATGTATGAATTTGATTTAAAAATCACTTTATATCCTTTATCACACAATTGACTTATACTAAGTAAATTATGCTTTAACCCTTCTACCAGCAATACATTCTCAATAATAGGGTTAGAGCTATTACCTATGTTACTGATGCCAACAATTTTACCCTTCTGGTTTCTACCAAAAGTGACATTTTCTTTCTTCTTGTTGACAATAGCAAATTTGGTTGAGTCTCCCGTCATATGCCTCGAGCATCCACTATCGAGGTGCCATGGATTCTTCCCGGGAGAGCACTCAACCTACAAAACAGAAATCAAGTGTTCTTCTTAGGTACCTAAATCTTTTGGGTCATAGTATTAGTTTTGGTTTCTTTAGGAACCCACTGTAATTTACTACCTGATTTCTTACCAAGTTTCAAAGGACATTGATATGATTTATGTCCTATCTCATTACAAGCATGTCAGGTAGTTGGTTTAACAAAGAAATTTTTATATGCATTCTTTTTATTAAACTTTTCATATCCTAAACCTGTTTTATCAAATGTCACATTCTGACTGCCTAACAGCATGTTTAGGTTCTTACTGCCGTTAGTAAATTTCAGAACAATATTATTCAAATTCTCATTTTTACTTTTGAGATCATTAATTTTCATTTCATGTAAATCAGTCTCTTTAGCATGCTTCTCAATTAGGTCAAAATTTTTCTTTTTCAACAATTTGTATTTAGACTTAAGCATGTCAAACTATTTAACTAAATTATTGAAAGTATCAATTAGATCACCATCTTCATCAACTTCACTATCGCTAGAAGAATGACTAACCTCATCCTCCTTGGCCATGAAGCACAGATTTGCAACTTCTTCATCTTCGGACGAAATGTCGCTCTCACTGTCATCTCAAGTGGCATTCATGGCTCTCTTCTTAAATTTTTTGGGATTTTTCTTTGCTTGAGGACATTCGGCCTTGATATGTCCTGGCTTCCCGCATTCAAAACAGGTGATTTCCTTCTCTTTTTGAGGCTTCTCTCCCTTTGAGAATTTTCTCCCATGCATCCTTTTTCTCTAGAGAAATTTGCTGAATCTTCTAGTAATGAGGGCTATATCCTCATCATCATCTTCCTCCTCAGATTCTTCTTGTTTGCTCGAGGAAGCTTTGAGTGCAATGTCCTTTGTAACGCCCCCAAACCCTCCCCGGCTCGGTGCGTCACTTTGCTAGCTAACCCCGCATTTAAAACGATTTTTAAATGATTTTTGTAAATTTTTTTCGACTCGATTTTCGGGTTTTTCGAACCCTCAATTTTTGTTGGAAAACGTGCCAAAATACGTTTAAAATATGTCGGAAAAATATCGGGTCAAAACATTGTAGGAGTCGGGAAAAAAACAAAAAAAACGAAAATTGGCCTCAAAGGGCCGCTGGGCGCGCCCCGTAGGTGCCAACCGCGATCGGTCGCGTTTTGGGCCCGATCGATCGGGCCCGCTCGGGCTATTTTCACCATAATTGACCCCGGCCGCGATCGATCGTGACCCATGCCCGATCGGTCGGGCCGGCTCGGGTATTTTCGACCAACAACGTCCCAAAACACCCCGTTTCGACTCTCCTCGACTTTCCCAACCTTTCTACACATTTCTACGAGCCCGCTACCTTTAAAAATCCCGAAACTTTAACCATACTTCCCCGACACTTGACTTTTCCAATCCCGTAAATATTTTTGAAAACCGACTTGAAACGAATATTAATAAAAATAGCTAACTTAAACCCGACGTCGTTTGTTTTAAAATCAAAACGGACGGCATAACGCTTAAAATCCGATAAACCAAAACCTGCGATTTAAAACCCGAGAATATATAGTTTAAATCCTTAAAATACCACCACCATTACTCAACAACCCAACAATTCAAAATCTTTAGAAATTCATTACGAAAACCTTTATAAAATCAACGTGCCAACACGTATCAATTCTCCCAGTCACCAACTAGATACATCAAAAATACCAAAATAATAATCATCACTCACAACCCTCCGAAGACCATGATCGAGACGCCCCGACAACTGCCTGCACCGGCATGCCCTGGACGTCACCAACTGCGCTCCAATCCTAGCTTTCCTTAGACCCTCACCTGTACTCCAGTTGTCACCTACACCACAGAACACACACACACACGTAAGCTTACGCTTAGCAAGTAGGGATATCAAATATGAACAAGTACAATGCTCACACAACCTCACACAACCCTAACATAACAACACAACACCACTCGGCACTACAACGCAACACAACATTACCCAACACGACAACATAACACCACACTCCAAGGCAACTCAACAAACCGACTCAACACAACACAACAACACGATCACACAATGCTAGTTGCCCGCACCCGAAAGGATGCCTTAGTTGCCCGCACCGAAGTGCCTTACACTTTAACCAACTATCACACAACGTCTTACGTATACAAAGTTAGGTGCCTCTTGCAGAACCTCCCGAAGCTTGCCATATTTCAGACACTACTTCGCGACGAGGAGCCACTACACAGCTTTTGTGGAAACCTCCCGAAGCTTGCCATATTTCAGACACTACTTCGCGACGAGGAGCCACTACACAGCTTTTGTGGAAACCTCCCGAAGCTTGCCATATTTCAGACACTACTTCGCGACGAGGAGCCACTACACAGCTTTTGTGGAAACCTCCCGAAGCTTGCCATATTTCAGACACTACTTCGCGACGAGGAGCCACTACACAGCTTTTGTGGAAACCTCCCGAAGCTTGCCATATTTCAGACACTACTTCGCGACGAGGAGCCACTACACAGCTTTTGTGGAAACCTCCCGAAGCTTGCCATATTTCAGACACTACTTCGCGACGAGGAGCCACTACACAACTTTTGTGGAAACCTCCCGAAGCTTGCCATATTTCAGACACTACTTCGCGACGAGGAGCCACTACACAACTTTTGTGGAAACCTCCCGAAGCTTGCCATATTTCAGACACTACTTCGCGACAAGGAGCCACTACACAACTTTTGTGGAAACCTCCCGAAGCTTGCCATATTTCAGACACTACTTCGCGACGAGGAGCCACCGCCAACAGACCACTTTCAAAACCATGCATATGCCACTAATGCTTAACCAACACAAAACATTCAAAACATGCTTAATCACAACCAAACATTTAAAACCACTCTTAACCACAACCAAACGTTTAAAACCATACTTAACCAAACATTCAAACAATAAATCCTACCGTTCTGTGGTGTAGGCCCGAAGGCAACAAACACACGTCCACTACTTACCTGGATGCCCGGCCTTCGCTTGCACACTACTATCAATCGATTCCTTTGTTCGACGACCTAAAATAACGGAACTTAGCTTAATAGGTTATCAATACAATCTAAAAATATTCTTAAACCTAAACTAACCAAAACTACACCACAATTCAACTTAAACGACAAAACCCGATTTTTTTTTTTTTTACCCAATTTGACCGTCAAACTTCAAACGGTCATAACTCCCTCGTTTTTCAACGGATTTCAACGTGCCACCCCAACTCGGAAACCTCTAACGTCTACTATCCATTGAATCACTCAAATTAACCAAACAAATACTTTGGCCAGCCCGAAATTCCCAAGGACAGAATCGGCCCTTTAGTGTTCTTCAACCTTTTTTTGTGGAACACTTCACCAATCCTCAATCTAACCCTCAAATCTAACATCAACACTCAATTTAACAACTAAACCCTCAAATAAGAAAGAAATCTAACATCAACACTCAATTTTCGGAATCCCTAGCCTAGGGTTTTCCAACTCTCCCTAAAACCACCTAAAACACCCTAAAAACTCTTCCAAACTTCATCCCATAGCACATAAACTAAAACCCATGTAAATTTACCTTGCAATCACTTGAAGAAATGAAGAAAGGAGGAAGAGAGTCGTTGGCTATGGAGGAGAAGGAGAGAACTCGATGAAGATGAAGAAACAAATTGGAAACTCATCTTTTTAACCTAACTTTTCTTTCACCTTTTAACTTTCCTCCTCCAAGCTTTCTAAATTTATAAAACCACCCACACTTTTCTCTCCCAAAAACCTTCAACGTGAATGCCTTGTTATTGCACCAATTTCTCTTCCATATTTTCATTACATGTTACATTTCTATTGGTTGAAAAACAAAAACACCTTTTGACTTTTTTCTTTTTTATGCATTAATTTCCCAATTGAAATTACCATTTCATCCTCTCCTCACCCTTATGTCTTCCAACGCCAAATGTAACACCCGACATTTCGGCCAGGTGATTTTCTGACCATTTTCATTGTCACCCTCTTATTTAACCGTTATGATTTAAATTTAATGTTAAGACAAATTTATTACAAGTTGAGTAAAACTAGGTTGGGTGGCAGTTTAGTAATTAGAATTGATGGATTAGGTATAAATAGGAAATGAAAACCTTAAATCTCATTTTATTACCACTGTAGCCGACATTCCCTCTCGGCGATTTCTTCTCTCCCAAGTTCTTGCTCTCGGCTACCAGAACTTCCCTTTACTGACAGCTGGTTTCGAGCTTGCTCTTCTCTGCAAATCCACACCCGAGGTACGAAATGGACAATGTAGTCATTCATTAGTAAATAGAGCTCTGTTTTCAGCTCGGCACTGAGTTCGGATTTTAGCAGTGGCCGAGTAGTTTGAGACTTTTTTTAAAATCTGAGAGTAGAAATGTCATCCCGAATCGATTCTGAGCATTTTAAGTAACCAACTCGGATTTAATCAATGGTAAAACCTGTCCACCTAGTTTCGGATTTCAGACTGCAGTGTGTCAAACAGAGGAATCGGAATGACTTTAGCTATTAGATCCTAGGGTGGTTTATGATTAGGACTACTAGGACTTTGTTTTAACTACTGTAATGTACATGTTTTAGGTGAAGAAGTTAAAGAGAGGAAGTTCGGATTGCTAAGGAATCCAGGTAAGTGAATGTGTTAAGATTTCCGGCCACTAGGGCTCTACACCGCAAGGGTATTAGGAAATCACTGAGATGTTAGCTTGTTGACTATGATTTGTTATTTCCACGATATGAAGAAGTTGTGTAAGTAAATGTAAAGTTACAGGATGTTCTACTTGTTCTTATGGTATGACTTTTCTCTATGAACCTCATGTCTATGCATTATGCCCACGTTTATGATTAAGTAGAGAACATGAAAAGTAATTGTAACCATGATTAAGTGCAGAACGGGGAAAAGACTATGTTATGTATGACTCGCGAATTCTCCCACTGGTGGAGGCCGAGTTAATGATATGTATGACTCGCGAAATCTCCCACTGGTGGAGGCCGAGTAATGATATGTATGGCTCGCGAATTCTCCCACTGGGGAGGCCGAGTGATGTATCATGATTGCCGCGATAGGCAAATGATTATGTACGACTGCCGCGATAGGCAAATGACTATGTACCCCTGTCTTCCTCCCTCGTTCTCTGCCTTAATACATGTTATGTAAATGATAAAGATGAACATGAATGAAGAATAGTTTATGAATTATGACTCTTTAAATTGTGTACTCATGTATATCTGTCAGCATGCATTCCTTACTAAGCATTAGGCTTATAGTTAAACCTTATGGTGTAGGTGAAGAAGGTTCAGGTGATGATGTTATGTTCAAAGAGGATGCTTAAGGCTGGTTGCTGGAGGATGCTCAAGGTGACAGTGCGGGACTGGAGAGGCGACTTATGACCCCTGGTTAAGACTCTTATGTTACAATATGTTAAAGGATATGGTAGCTTAAGTAGGATGAGATTATTTTAAAACGTTGAGCTTTGAAACTGTCTAGTGGATCACTGAGTCAGGGAATGATTATATAGATTTATAAATGATCTGTTGCTTAAGTCTTCCGCTATATGCATTTTGAATGAGTTGTGTTTTCTTTCTGATTGGGAGGAGTCATTTGATGATTTAGTGTTCTCTACCGTAAGACGGAAGCTAGATGAGGCAATCTTCCGGTTGACGTCATCGGCAGATGCCGAGAGTTAATTGTTTGATGGTTTAGTCTTCCGGCTGACGTCATCGGCAGATGCCGAAGGGTAGTTATTTGTTGGTTTAGTCTTCCGGCTGACGTCATCGGCAGATGCCGAAGGATAGTTGTATGATGGTTTAGTCTTCCGGATGACGTCACCGGAAGATGTAAAATGTGTTTTGTCGCTTAGCGACCGGAAGATGTAAAATGTGTTTTGTCGCTTAGCGACCGGAAGATGTAAAATGTGTTTTGTCGCTTAGCGACCGGAAGATGTAAAATGTGTTTTGTCGTTTAGCGACCGGAAGATGTAAAATGTGTTTTGTCGCTTAGCGACCGGAAGATGTAAAATGTGTTTTGTCGCTTAGCGACCGGAAGATGTAAAATGTGTTTTGTCGCTTAGCGACCGGAAGATGTAAAATGTGTTTTGTCGCTTAGCGACCGGAAGATGTAAAATGTGTTTTGTCGCTTAGCGACCGGAAGATGTAAAATGTGTTTTGTCGCTTAGCGACCGGAAGATGTAAAATGTGTTTTGTCGCTTAGCGACCGGAAGATGTAAAATGTGTTTTGTCGCTTAGCGACCGGAAGATGTAAAATGTGTTTTGTCGCTTAGCGACCGGAAGATGTAAAATGTGTTTTGTCGCTTAGCGACCGGAAGATGTAAAATGTGTTTTGTCGCTTAGCGACCGGAAGATGTAAAATGTGTTTTGTCGCTTAGCGACCGGAAGATGTAAAATGTGTTTTGTCGCTTAGCGACCGGAAGATGTAAAATGTGTTTTGTCGCTTAGCGACCGGAAGATGTAAAATGTGTTTTGTCGCTTAGCGACCGGAAGATGTAAAATGTGTTTTGTCGCTTAGCGACCGGAAGATGTAAAATGTGTTTTGTCGCTTAGCGACCGGAAGATGTAAAATGTGTTTTGTCGCTTAGCGACCGGAAGATGTAAAATGTGTTTTGTCGCTTAGCGACCGGAAGATGTAAAATGTGTTTTGTCGCTTAGCGACCGGAAGATGTAAAATGTGTTTTGTCGCTTAGCGACCGGAAGATGTAAAATGTGTTTTGTCGCTTAGCGACCGGAAGATGTAAAATGTGTTTTGTCGCTTAGCGACCGGAAGATGTAAAATGTGTTTTGTCGCTTAGCGACCGGAAGATGTAAAATGTGTTTTGTCGCTTAGCGACCGGAAGATGTAAAATGTGTTTTGTCGCTTAGCGACCGGAAGATGTAAAATGTGTTTTGTCGCTTAGCGACCGGAAGATGTAAAATGTGTTTTGTCGCTTAGCGACCGGAAGATGTAAAATGTGTTTTGTCGCTTAGCGACCGGAAGATGTAAAATGTGTTTTGTCGCTTAGCGACCGGAAGATGTAAAATGTGTTTTGTCGCTTAGCGACCGGAAGATGTAAAATGTGTTTTGTCGCTTAGCGACCGGAAGATGTAAAATGTGTTTTGTCGCTTAGCGACCGGAAGATGTAAAATGTGTTTTGTCGCTTAGCGACCGGAAGATGTAAAATGTGTTTTGTCGCTTAGCGACCGGAAGATGTAAAATGTGTTTTGTCGCTTAGCGACCGGAAGATGTAAAATGTGTTTTGTCGCTTAGCGACCGGAAGATGTAAAATGTGTTTTGTCGCTTAGCGACCGGAAGATGTAAAATGTGTTTTGTCGCTTAGCGACCGGAAGATGTAAAATGTGTTTTGTCGCTTAGCGACCGGAAGATGTAAAATGTGTTTTGTCGCTTAGCGACCGGAAGATGTAAAATGTGTTTTGTCGCTTAGCGACCGGAAGATGTAAAATGTGTTTTGTCGCTTAGCGACCGGAAGATGTAAAATGTGTTTTGTCGCTTAGCGACCGGAAGATGTAAAATGTGTTTTGTCGCTTAGCGACCGGAAGATGTAAAATGTGTTTTGTCGCTTAGCGACCGGAAGATGTAAAATGTGTTTTGTCGCTTAGCGACCGGAAGATGTAAAATGTGTTTTGTCGCTTAGCGACCGGAAGATGTAAAATGTGTTTTGTCGCTTAGCGACCGGAAGATGTAAAATGTGTTTTGTCGCTTAGCGACCGGAAGATGTAAAATGTGTTTTGTCGCTTAGCGACCGGAAGATGTAAAATGTGTTTTGTCGCTTAGCGACCGGAAGATGTAAAATGTGTTTTGTCGCTTAGCGACCGGAAGATGTAAAATGTGTTTTGTCGCTTAGCGACCGGAAGATGTAAAATGTGTTTTGTCGCTTAGCGACCGGAAGATGTAAAATGTGTTTTGTCGCTTAGCGACCGGAAGATGTAAAATGTGTTTTGTCGCTTAGCGACCGGAAGATGTAAAATGTGTTTTGTCGCTTAGCGACCGGAAGATGTAAAATGTGTTTTGTCGCTTAGCGACCGGAAGATGTAAAATGTGTTTTGTCGCTTAGCGACCGGAAGATGTAAAATGTGTTTTGTCGCTTAGCGACCGGAAGATGTAAAATGTGTTTTGTCGCTTAGCGACCGGAAGATGTAAAATGTGTTTTGTCGCTTAGCGACCGGAAGATGTAAAATGTGTTTTGTCGCTTAGCGACCGGAAGATGTAAAATGTGTTTTGTCGCTTAGCGACCGGAAGATGTAAAATGTGTTTTGTCGCTTAGCGACCGGAAGATGTAAAATGTGTTTTGTCGCTTAGCGACCGGAAGATGTAAAATGTGTTTTGTCGCTTAGCGACCGGAAGATGTAAAATGTGTTTTGTCGCTTAGCGACCGGAAGATGTAAAATGTGTTTTGTCGCTTAGCGACCGGAAGATGTAAAATGTGTTTTGTCGCTTAGCGACCGGAAGATGTAAAATGTGTTTTGTCGCTTAGCGACCGGAAGATGTAAAATGTGTTTTGTCGCTTAGCGACCGGAAGATGTAAAATGTGTTTTGTCGCTTAGCGACCGGAAGATGTAAAATGTGTTTTGTCGCTTAGCGACCGGAAGATGTAAAATGTGTTTTGTCGCTTAGCGACCGGAAGATGTAAAATGTGTTTTGTCGCTTAGCGACCGGAAGATGTAAAATGTGTTTTGTCGCTTAGCGACCGGAAGATGTAAAATGTGTTTTGTCGCTTAGCGACCGGAAGATGTAAAATGTGTTTTGTCGCTTAGCGACCGGAAGATGTAAAATGTGTTTTGTCGCTTAGCGACCGGAAGATGTAAAATGTGTTTTGTCGCTTAGCGACCGGAAGATGTAAAATGTGTTTTGTCGCTTAGCGACCGGAAGATGTAAAATGTGTTTTGTCGCTTAGCGACCGGAAGATGTAAAATGTGTTTTGTCTAGGAATCCCAAGATGGTTAGAGGTCAACAGAGGAGAGGCCACTGAGGCTAGCAATGCTATGCTCAGTTGACTGAGTTGGTCATGCACCAATCTCACCAGATAGAACGACTGATGACAGTTAGAGAAGAACAAGGCAACTCCAGTACTAACGCAACTCATGATCATGGGGGTGAGCGCTTCCACCGGCTTCGACCCCCGGTGTTTAATGGGTATGTTTCAGATCCTGTCCATGCTGAGGAGTGGATCCGAAAGATTGAAGATATGTTTAAGTATGCAAAGGTTGACGAAGGGGATAAGGTCACCTATGTTGTCTTTCATTTGGAGTTAAGTGCAAGGCATTGGTGGGACTTGATCCAGAGCACCACTAATGCCGAAGCTATGACCTGGGGGATGTTCAAGACTGCCTTCTTTGACAAGTACTTCAATAGGACTATTCGGGCCAACAAGAAGAAGGAGTTATGAATCTACGACAAACTGGCTCTGTGCGGATTATATATGTGAATTTGATGCTTTATCACGGTTTGCTTCCCGTATGATTGAGGATGAGGAAGATAAGATTTACCAGTTTGTTCAAGGACTGAAGCCAAGTCTGTACATGAAAGTGAAGACTGCCGGGATACATAATGTACCTTATGGTGAAGTGACGGCTAAGGCCTTGGAGCTAGAAGAGGCAGAAATGACAGCATATGCACAACGCGAACAGCCAAAGAAACTCATGAAGGACGCTCAGCCGCCACCACGTCAGAACAAAGGTTGGCAGCCACGACAGAACAGGGGACCACAGCAACAACAGCATGGAATGAAGAGGCCCCTCAACCAGAATGATGACCAGGGAAAAAGAAAGAGACCTCTGGCGCCTCTATGCCCTACATGTCAGAGGAACCACCCTGGTGAGTGCAAGCTGCTTTCTGGCCGGTGTTTCAGGTGTGATAAGACCGGACACATGGTCAGAGATTGCCCCATGCCGCAAGACCCGAACCGTGCAAGGGTTGTACCCAGAGTGTATGCGTTGATGGAAGATGAGGGAGCTGTTCAGCATACAGTCATATCAGGTACCGTCATGATCTGTGGTTTTGCTGCTTATACACTCATAGATACAGGGGCCACACACTCGTTTATATCAACCTTGTTTGTATGCAAACATAGCATAGGACCCTTACCAGCTGAAAGGTTATATAGTGTTGTGTTGCCATCAGGGAAGTCCCTACATTCAGAGCAGATTGTTAAGGGTGACGTCGTGTCCTTAGGGGATAAGAATCTCTATGCGGAATTAATTGTCGTTGACATAAAAGGGTATGAAGTGATATTAGGGATGGATTGGTTATTTAGACATCATGCCACGATAAGTTGTCGATCTGGAATAGTTGATTTTAGACCCCCAAATGATAACCATTATTCCTTCCAAGCTATTCCTAAAATAAGTAAGATACCAATTATATCCTCACTAGAAATATACCGAATGCTGAGAGGTGGTTGTGAGAGCTACCTGGCTAGTGTAATAGATGACCGGGTGAAGAATAAAATTGAGCTACAGGATATTCCTATAGTCCGGGAGTTTCCCGAGGCATTCTTAGATGACTTACCGGGTATACCACCTGATAGGGAAATAGAATTTGTAATTGATACATACCCTGGGGCATCACCTGTATCCAAGAATCCTTACCGTATGGCACCTGTTTAGTTGAAAGAATTGAAGGTCCAACTGTAGGAATTGGTTGACAAGGGATTTATTCGTCCCAGTAGTTCTCCTTGGGGTGCACCAGTCTTATTTGTAAGGAAGAAGGATGGTTCTCTTAGAATGTGCATAGACTACAGGGAACTAAATAAGTTGACAATCAAGAATAGGTACCCCTTACCCAGGATTGACGATTTGTTTGACCAATTGCAAGGAGCTAAGGTGTTTTCAAAGATAGATTTACGTTCGGGTTATTACCAACTGAAGGTTAAAGAAGGAGATATACCAAAGACAGCCTTCAGAACCCGCTATGGACATTATGAATTCTTAGTCATGTCGTTTGGATTGACAAACGCCCCTGCCGCTTTTATGGATCTAATGAACCGTGTGTTTCGTGAGTATTTGGATAAGTTTGTGATTGTGTTCATAGATGATATCTTGATATACTCTCGAACTGTGGCTGACCATGAAGAACATTTGAAAGTAGTTTTGACGACATTGAAGGAGCATCAACTTTACGCCAAACTGTCTAAGTGTGAGTTTTGGTTAGATAAGGTTAATTTCCTTGGCCATGTAGTTTCTGCTAATGGCATATCTGTGAACCCGACCAAAATTCAGGCAGTAAAGGATTGGCCTCAACCTAAGAATGCCAGCGAAGTCCCCAGCTTCCTTGGACTGGCAGGCTATTACAGGAAGTTCATCAAGGGATTTTCCATGATAGCTAAACCCCTGACAGGTTTAACAAAGAAGGACATTAAGTATACTTGGACTGAAGCCTGTGAAGACAGCTTCCAGACGTTAAAACTGAAGTTAACAACAGCTCCTGTATTGACCCTCCCAACCGAAGAAGGAAAATTTAGTGTTTACTGTGATGCGTCTAAAGTTGGTTTAGGTTGTGTTTTGATGCAAGAGGGTAAAGTTATAGCGTATGCTTCTAGGCAGCTAAAGAGTTACGAGCAAAATTACCCCACTCATGATCTAGAATTAGCTGCTGTTGTTTTTGCCTTGAAGATTTGGAGACACTATTTATATGGACAGCAATGTGAGGTGTTTTCTGACCATAAAAGTTTAAAGTACCTCTTCACACAGAAGGAATTGAACATGAGACAGAGACGTTGGTTGGAATTTGTCAAGGACTACGATTTTGAGATCAAGTATCACCCCGGGAAGGCTAACTCTGTAGCTGATGCGTTGAGTAGAATGTCAACAACAATGCAGCCCGTGGTTTCAACCATGTCTATACCCTTAAGAACAGAAGTTCAGAAATTTGACTTGGAGATAGTTCCAGAGTTATCAGTCTTGCTCGCTGAGTTAACTATTCAACCAACAATTTTGGAAAAGATCAAGGATGCACAACAGAAGGATTCAGTGGAAAATATCAGCATGATGGATAAGTTGAAGGACACCACCTCCGAGTTCAGTCTCTCCAAGGATGGGATCCTGAGGTTTAGAAATCGGTGGTGCATTCCTAATGATGTGGAATTGCGTAAGTTGATCTTGGCTGAGGCGCACTCCTCTTCCTTTTCTGTACATCCTGGCTGCACCAAGATGTACCGAGACCTGAAGTTACAGTACTGGTGGCCTAACCTAAAAAGGGATGTTGCTAAGTATGTAGAGTCCTGTTTGGTATGCCAACAAGTCAAAGCCGAGCACCAACGTCCAGGAGGTACTCTTCAGCCGTTGCCTATTCCCGAGTGGAAGTGAGAACACTTAGCTATGGATTTCGTAGTAGGACTACCTAAGACGACTAAAGGGCATGATTGTATTTGGGTTGTGGTGGATAGACTGACGAAATCAGCCCATTTCTTACCTGTAAGGACCACCTATACGATGGACCAATTTGCTGATCTTTATGTTCAGGAAATTATTAGGTTGCATGGGATCCCTGTATCCATTGTCTCTGACCGTGACCCCAGGTTCACCTCTCGATTCTGGAAAGTTTGCAAGGTACATTAGGTACAAAGTTATCTTTCAGCACAGCTTTTCACCCACAGACCGATGGCCAGTCAGAAAGGACGATTCAAATACTCGAAGATATGTTGAGAGCATGTGTACTTGACTTTCAGATAACTTGGAGCAGACATTTACCACTAGTTGAGTTTTCCTACAATAACAGTTATCAGTCCACCTTCGGTATGACACCTTATGAAGCACTGTATGGAAGGAAATGTAGGTCACCCCTTTACTGGGACGAGGTTGGTGAAACAAAACTTCTTGGACCTGATATTCTGCAACAAATGTCAGATAAGATTGCCACTATTCGGAAAAGAATGATGACTGCACAAAGCCGGCAGAAGTGTTATGCAGATCAAAGGAGAAGGGAACTCGAGTTTTCAGTAGGAGATGAAGTATTCTTAAAGGTGTCACCATTTAAAGGAGTCTTAAGATTTGGCAAGAAGGGAAAACTTAATCCTAGATTCATTGGACCCTTCCCTGTCTTGGCAAAAATCGGGAGTACAGCTTACAGACTGCAACTGCCTCCATCATTGGATAAAGTTCATAATGTCTTCCATGTGTCAATGTTAAGAAAGTGCATGCGTGATCCGATGCAGGTCATCCAGCCATCGGATATTGGTTTAGAACCGACACTGGAGTATGAGGAGAAACCGATACAGATATTGGAATATGCAGTCAAGACTCTGAGAAACAAAGAGATCCCATTGGTGAAAGTTTTATGGACAAATCACGGCATTGAAGAAGCCACATGGGAAAGGCAGCAGGAGATGTTGGACAAATATCCTAAGTTATTTGCTTGAGCAATTTTCGAGGACGAAAATTTTGTTTAAGGAGGGGTGGATGTAACACCCGACATTTCGGCCAGGTGATTTTCTGACCATTTCATTGTCACCCTCTTATTTAACCGTTATGATTTAAATTTAATGTTAAGACAAATTTATTACAAGTTGAGTAAAACTAGGTTGGGTGGCAGTTTAGTAATTAGAATTGATGGATTAGGTATAAATAGGAAATGGAAACCTTAAATCTCATTTTATTACTACTGTAGCCGACATTCCCTCTCGGCGATTTCTTCTCTCCCAAGTTCTTGCTCTCGGCTACCAGAACTTCCCTTTACCGACAGCTGGTTTCGAGCTTGCTCTTCTCTGCAAATCCACACCCGAGGTACGAAATGGACAATGTAGTCATTCATTAGTAAATAGAGCTCTGTTTTCAGCTCGGCACTGAGTTCGGATTTTAGCAGTGGCCGAGTAGTTTGAGACTTTTTTTAAAATCTAAGAGTAGAAATGTCATCCCGAATCGATTCTGAGCATTTTAAGTAACCAACTCGGATTTAATCAATGGTAAAACCTGTCCACCTAGTTTCGGATTTCAGACTGCAGTGTGTCAAACAGAGGAATCGGAATGACTTTAGCTATTAGATCCTAGGGTGGTTTATGATTAGGACTACTAGGACTTTGTTTTAACTACTGTAATGTACATGTTTTAGATGAAGAAGTTAAAGAGAGGAAGTTCGGATTGCTAAGGAATCCAGGTAAGTGAATGTGTTAAGATTTCCGACCACTAGGGCCCTACACCGCAAGGGTATTAGGAAATCACTGAGATGTTAGCTTGTTGACTATGATTTGTTATTTCCACGATATGAAGAAGTTGTGTAAGTAAATGTAAAGTTACAGGATGTTCTACTTGTTCTTATGGTATGACTTTTCTCTATGAACCTCATGTCTATGCATTATGCCCACGTTTATGATTAAGTAGAGAACATGAAAAGTAAATGTAACCATGATTAAGTGCAGAACGGGGAAAAGACTATGTTATGTATGACTCGCGAATTCTCCCACTGGTGGAGGCCGAGTTATGATATGTATGACTCGCGAAATCTCCCACTGGTGGAGGCCGAGTAATGATATGTATGGCTCGCGAATTCTCCCACTGGGGAGGCCGAGTGATGTATCATGATTGCCGCGATAGGCAAATGATTATGTACGACTGCCGCGATAGGCAAATGACTATGTACCCCTGTCTTCCTCCCTCATTCCCTGCCTTAATACATGTTATGTAAATGATAAAGATGAACATGAATGAAGAATAGTTTATGAATTATGTCTCTTTAAATTGTGTACTCATGTATATCTGTCAGCATGCATTCCTTACTAAGCATTAGGCTTATAGTTAAACCTTATGGTGTAGGTGAAGAAGGTTCAGGTGAGGATGTTATGTTCAAAGAGGATGCTTAAGGCTGGTTGCTGGAGGATGCTCAAGGTGACAGTGCGGGACTGGAGAGGCAACTTATGACCCCTGGTTAAGACTCTTATGTTACAGTATGTTAAAGGATATGGTAGCTTAAGGAGGATGAGATTATTTTAAAACGTTGAGCTTTGAAACTGTCTAGTGGATCACTGAGTCAGGGAATGATTATATAGATTTATAAATGATCTGTTGCTTAAGTCTTCCGCTATATGCATTTTGAATGAGTTGTGTTTTCTTTCTGATTGGGAGGAGTCATTTGATGATTTAGTGTTCTCTACCGTAAGACGGAAGCTGGATGAGGCAATCTTCCGGTTGACGTCATCGGCAGATGCCGAGAGTTAATTGTTTGATGGTTTAGTCTTCCGGCTGACGTCATCGGCAGATGCCGAAGGGTAGTTGTTTGTTGGTTTAGTCTTCCGGTTGACGTCATCGGCAGATGCCGAAGGATAGTTGTATGATGGTTTAGTCTTCCGGATGACGTCACCGGAAGATGTAAAATGTGTTTTGTCGCTTAGCGACCGGAAGATGTAAAATGTGTTTTGTCGCTTAGCGACCGGAAGATGTAAAATGTGTTTTGTCGCTTAGCGACCGGAAGATGTAAAATGTGTTTTGTCGCTTAGCGACCGGAAGATGTAAAATGTGTTTTGTCGCTTAGCGACCGGAAGATGTAAAATGTGTTTTGTCGCTTAGCGACCGGAAGATGTAAAATGTGTTTTGTCGCTTAGCGACCGGAAGATGTAAAATGTGTTTTGTCGCTTAGCGACCGGAAGATGTAAAATGTGTTTTGTCGCTTAGCGACCGGAAGATGTAAAATGTGTTTTGTCGCTTAGCGACCGGAAGATGTAAAATGTGTTTTGTCGCTTAGCGACCGGAAGATGTAAAATGTGTTTTGTCGCTTAGCGACCGGAAGATGTAAAATGTGTTTTGTCGCTTAGCGACCGGAAGATGTAAAATGTGTTTTGTCGCTTAGCGACCGGAAGATGTAAAATGTGTTTTGTCGCTTAGCGACCGGAAGATGTAAAATGTGTTTTGTCGCTTAGCGACCGGAAGATGTAAAATGTGTTTTGTCGCTTAGCGACCGGAAGATGTAAAATGTGTTTTGTCGCTTAGCGACCGGAAGATGTAAAATGTGTTTTGTCGCTTAGCGACCGGAAGATGTAAAATGTGTTTTGTCGCTTAGCGACCGGAAGATGTAAAATGTGTTTTGTCGCTTAGCGACCGGAAGATGTAAAATGTGTTTTGTCGCTTAGCGACCGGAAGATGTAAAATGTGTTTTGTCGCTTAGCGACCGGAAGATGTAAAATGTGTTTTGTCGCTTAGCGACCGGAAGATGTAAAATGTGTTTTGTCGCTTAGCGACCGGAAGATGTAAAATGTGTTTTGTCGCTTAGCGACCGGAAGATGTAAAATGTGTTTTGTCGCTTAGCGACCGGAAGATGTAAAATGTGTTTTGTCGCTTAGCGACCGGAAGATGTAAAATGTGTTTTGTCGCTTAGCGACCGGAAGATGTAAAATGTGTTTTGTCGCTTAGCGACCGGAAGATGTAAAATGTGTTTTGTCGCTTAGCGACCGGAAGATGTAAAATGTGTTTTGTCGCTTAGCGACCGGAAGATGTAAAATGTGTTTTGTCGCTTAGCGACCGGAAGATGTAAAATGTGTTTTGTCGCTTAGCGACCGGAAGATGTAAAATGTGTTTTGTCGCTTAGCGACCGGAAGATGTAAAATGTGTTTTGTCGCTTAGCGACCGGAAGATGTAAAATGTGTTTTGTCGCTTAGCGACCGGAAGATGTAAAATGTGTTTTGTCGCTTAGCGACCGGAAGATGTAAAATGTGTTTTGTCGCTTAGCGACCGGAAGATGTAAAATGTGTTTTGTCGCTTAGCGACCGGAAGATGTAAAATGTGTTTTGTCGCTTAGCGACCGGAAGATGTAAAATGTGTTTTGTCGCTTAGCGACCGGAAGATGTAAAATGTGTTTTGTCGCTTAGCGACCGGAAGATGTAAAATGTGTTTTGTCGCTTAGCGACCGGAAGATGTAAAATGTGTTTTGTCGCTTAGCGACCGGAAGATGTAAAATGTGTTTTGTCGCTTAGCGATCGGAAGATGTAAAATGTGTTTTGTCGATTAGCGACCGGATGATGTTTTAATTTAGCACGCGAGACCCAACGTGCCCACCGGACGATGTCTCCTTTTAGGCGATGTTAAGCGAAGTCACGCGTAATGCATGTGATGACCGGACGACTAAATTTCTGAGGTTGTCAACGCATGCAACCCATGCAAACCCGAGTGGTATTAAGTTAAGAGGATTGAGGGCACCTCCTCTTTCCCGAAATACAAGAAGCCAATGACCGAGTCTAGTGTTCGACTCTGTGAAGGTTGAGCCGACGAGGCGTGGGAAGTCGGGCACGAGAGGGTTCGTCTTCCTTCATGATTCTGCGTTTCTATTACCAGTTTAAAAAAAAAAGTAATGTAATGTGAAAGTCTGGAATAGTAAGTGAATGTAATAATAGTAAAAGTCAAGCAAACGATTAATGAAAGAATATGAACACGTGACGGCTCCTGGCCGGGGTTGTTACAATAAAACCATATTAAATCACCATTTTCCATTCTTAAAATCATTTGAAATTTGATTGGTTTAATTGCATTTGACTTTTTCCACACTTATTGGTTTGAATTGTCAAACCTCCTTTTCTCCTTTTTGCATACCTTAATTCCAAATCCATTCTCAACATCTTCATTAAACTATTCTAACTGTCTACCCTAAGACACATGTGCGTTACAGGAATTTCTCGGGTGTTACATCCTTTCTTTTGGAGATCTCCTTGTCCTTGAGATCTTCCTTTGCATTTTCTCTCATGGTTATCTCATGTGTCATGAGAGAACCAATGAGTTCTTCAAGTTTGAGTGTCTTGAGATCTCTTGCTTCTTGAATGGCAGTTACTTTCAGTTGCCATCCTCTTGGTAGACACCTCAAGATCTTCCTTAACTAGTTCTTCGCTGGAATCTATCTTGCCAAGCACTTTTAAATTATTAGTAATGTTAGTAAATCTAGTAAACATTGAACTAATAGATTCTTCTTTTTCCATAGAAAATAACTCATACTCGTGGACTAACATGCTCATTTTATTTTCTTCTACTTGGTTAGTCCCCTCGTGTGTAACTTCCAATAAATGCTATATTTTCTGTGCACTATCACATCCTTGAACTCTGTTGAACTCATCTCTATTAAGTGCACAATATAGTGTGTTTATCGCTTTAGCATTCAGACTTAGATTCCTCTTATCGGACTCTGTTAATTCATGAGAGGCCTTAGGAACACTAATTTCATTCTCAGTTTTTATGGCCTTGAAAGGGTCATTTTCGATTATGTTCCAAATCTCATAATCCATGGCTTGAACGAATATTTTCATTCTTGCCTTCCAGTAGACATAGTCAGTGCCATCGAAAAATGGTGGCCTAGAAATGGACTGACCCTCTATGTGTGCTGTGTTAGTGTTGAATGCCATTTTAAATATATCACAATATATTTCTAATTCAGAAGTATGACAATATTAAACCTCGCTCTGATACCAATTGTAGAATCGTGATTGTCTAAGAGGGGGGGTGAATTAGAAATGTCTTGATCTAATCTTTTTCGATATGTAAATTAGGTTTATCTTTTCTTCTCACTTTTTGGTGATATTGTACTAAACAGCAAACAATATTAAGCAAAAAAAAGTAAGAGTGAGAGAGAGAAAAATAACACCAAAGTTTTTAACGTGGTTCGGCCAATCCTTCCTACTTCCACGCTCCAAGGCTCCTCCTTGAAGATTCTTTCCTTCTCCTCACGAGAAATCTAGATCAAACTTCACAGGCGTCGATCTATTGCCTTTACACTTCTGGATTGAACTTCTCGGGCGTCAATCCACTGCCTTACAGTTTTACAGGATGAAGATATTAAGAACAACGATTACACTCTCTCAAAACAAAATCTCAAGTTCTAGGACAGAGAGATGTAAACTATCGCAGAGGATTACAGACACTATTTGCTCGTGAGAATAAAGAGATAATTGTAAAATTGGCAAAAGTTCTTCTCCCGAACTTCATTCTTCTTTTTATACTTTAGTCTGTAATTCGCGTCTTATTCAAAAATATGACCGTTGGAGAGCATCCGTACACTGAAAATTAGCCGTTTGAATTCTGGAGTCGCTATCGCTCGTGGTCTTTAATAGTCTGGACGATTGAGTCTTTGGAAGAATGAGTTTGGATGAATGCTCTGCATCAATTAGTTGTTCTGTCTTTGAACATTTTGGACGCTTGAGATTAGGATGAGTACCTTGGACGAAGGCGTCTATCTTGACTTTGGACGACTGCGTCAACTTGACTTTGGATGACTGCGTCTGTCTTGTTAGTTTAGACGACTGCATCTGTTTTGTAAGTTTGGATGACTATGTCTTCGGACTAATAACATTTAGCCAAAAACGTCTGAAACATAATAACATTTTCAAAGGGCATTTCCAGATAAATGCAATATACACAATAATCAATTTATATATTTATTTCATTTTAATCACCATCATCAAAAATATATTTAGACTTAAACACCATTTAAGTCAACAATACATAAAATAATAGGTCTGAAAACTAAAATGCATGTAAGAATAAAGTAAAAACAAAATCTCTATCTTGACTGCGGTTAGCCTTCCTACCAATAGAGATGACATACTGTAAAAATTGGTATTTTTATAATTTATATAAAATCCACGTGTCGGATTTTTTGAAGTTTAAATTATGTTTGGGTTGTGGAAAATGAAACTTGGAGAATTTTTGGTGAAATTTAATGTATGGTAGTATTAGATAAATTATGAGAGTAAAAGGGCTAAAGTGCAAATAATGAAAATTAGATTAAATAATTATTTTAATGAAAAGGGTAGGAAACCCTACCACCTTCATTTCTTCTCCACGGGCGTCGAAAGAAAAGTGAGAAGAGGAGAGAGTGATGATTTTGTGTTCTGCGATTATTCGCGTTTGGAGGCTAAGGAAATGTTCGCAAGGCTTCAAGAAGCAACGTTTGTGAAGGAAGACTTTGAGGGTTAGTCGTTCTCACTTTGTTTTTTGTGTTTAAAGATTTGGGTTTTATGAAAACCAGATTCGAGCTTGGAAACTTGAATCCAAAAGTTGTTTTGGTCGTAAGGAGTAAGTTTAGGTTTTGTCACGACCCTTACCCGTACTATCGTTTTTTTTTCTATATCCTTTAACTTTAACTGTACTTAAGGCGAAATCTAAATCTAAATCGAAATCGAAATAGAAATCGGAGTTCATTTAGTAAATCGTTTGAAACAATTACTAATACAATTAAACTTAAAAACAATTTAAATCATTTAAAACTATTAATTAATCCAATAAAATCTTTTTTTTTTTTTTTTATAACATAGCGATCAGTCGCCCATAAAAGGGGCGACTGATCGCCCCATAGGCGATTGCAACAGGCGACCAGTCGCCTGTTGCAAGTCGCCACGCTCTCTGGATTTCTCCAGAGAGCGTCGCTTGAATTTCACCCAAGAGGCGATTGATCGCCTCCCATAGGCGATCAATCGCCATACTCTCTAGAATTCTTCCAGAGAGCATAGCTTCATCCTCCCCTCTTTCTTTCTTCTCTTCTTTTTCACACACCCTGCACCTCACATTTTCAACACAAAATACACAACACAATAACTCTTCACTTTTCTCACTACTTCTTCACCCAACCTTTACATACCTCCACAAAATACACTCCAAACATGACATTTACTCAAACACTCAAAACCGACACAATTCACATTAAACATAATCAAATTTCGTAAAAACGAACTGCGTGGTTCTGTTTAAAAGTTTAACATTTCCTTCCTGTTTGAAAAACGTCAAAACACTACAAAACACAGTATATAATCTATTCAGTCGCCAAACATCCTATAACGTATCTATTTCTACCAAAAATCTGTTTAATCCATAATTAACCTAAACATCACCAAAAACTTTCAAAAACATCTAACCATGAGCCAATCAGCCTAGCCAAAACACGCCCCGCCGCCACGAGCTCCGCCATCGACCATCTACGCTTGATCATCATAAGGAGGTTCCTCACCTTCGTTCTCGTCACCTACATCATACGATAAATACATTAAGCCTAATGCTTAGTAAAGAGTGTGCTAAACATAACATTACATATATGCATGACATTTGTAAAACAATTTCGTTTCGTTTCGTTAAACCATTTTCTTGCCCCGTGAGAATCTTAACTTGCCCCGTGAGAAACACATGACTTACCCTGTGAGAAACATATAATTTGCCCCGTGAGAAACATACATCGTTCGGAATTCATGATCATTCGTTAATTCGATATTTCATAAAACATGCTCATAAATAGTTGGTATGCACTTTAATAAAACATGATGCATGAGGAATGACATACGTAGAAATACCTATCGAACGACCACTAACTAATCACTAAGGCACTACTTAAAACTACCCGTCTTACCACCAACCCTTATAACTTCCTAACTTTATTCTACCAACATTATCAACATCGTTACGACGTAGGGCCTTAGGGGCCGGAAAACCTAACACTCACTTACCTGGTGTCCTAACTATGCCGAGCACCGTCCTTGAGCTTGGGTTACCTAGAGGCAGTTTCATAGCACGTCGTTAGTATTAACTCTAAATCATTAATTTCAAAGCTAAACGAAATCCCGAGCTAAGGTAAATTTTCCAAAAACTCTAATCCACCACATTCGGGCATTTCATCGAGCACTTGGTGCTCACTAACTTCAAAACTCCATTAATGGTGTTTTACCAACCACCAACCACCAAAATCAAACCTTAAACATCAACCCACACTATTAATTTACTCCAACAACCTCAACAATCACTAATACATCATCAATGAGTAATAAATTAACAACCCTATCGATTTCTAACGAAATCCCTAAATTTCTTCACAAACCCTAAACCAAAACCACTCCAAAAACGACTACCAACTTGACTAAAGCATAGAGCTTACTTGGAGGGTTGATTTGTTGAAGAAACTCGAAGGAAAACCGCCAAGAACGGAGGAGTTGATCGATCGTTGGAGGATAGGCGATGGAGGAGGGGGAAAATCGTGAGGGAGAGGGAGAAGCTCGTGCGCTGGAGAGGAGAAGTGAGAAAAGAGAGAGAGAGTTTTATGTTTTATTTAAAATTTTGACTTCCATAAATTACCTAAATGCTCTTAGCTTATTTCTTAACTTAAATCATTATTTCGTCTATCGGTTTAACCTCTCCAAAATTCCCTTATTCCTCCAAATATTCCTATTTATTCCTAGGGTCCCAACGAAACTTTCCGTTCGCCATTTGGACTTAATTTACTATTTCTACGAATTATAACTCTATAAATGCTTAAAATATTAAAATTCGAAACTTATAGCTCAAAATCCCTAAAACAAATTTCTCGGGCGTTACATGTTTTGTTTAAGGTTATTTATTATTTGGAAATGAGAAGCGGTGAGGGAGGGCGTTTCATGACTTCTTGTCGCTGGAAATCGCCCAAGTGTCGGCTATTGTGAATGGTCGGTCGACACTTCAAACCTTGTCTGGAAACAGAGAGTCGAAGGTGACGACCGCTGAAGGGAAGTGTCGACACTTCAGTTTTTATTTTGTGAAAGGTATTGATACTTCAGTTTTATTTTGTGAAAGATGTCGTCACCTCAAAAGAAAGTGTCAACCGCTAGTGCATTTTTGCTGAAACCCAAGAGGTATAAAGTGTTGACCGTTGAAAGGAAGTGTCGAACGCTAGGCTTGACCGAGAGTCCCAAGTGTCGACCTATGACTTATAGTGTCGACCGCACGACTTTAATTTTGGAAAAATAAAATCTAAGGAAGCTTGTGGTTGTCTATAATGTTATAGATTGAGTTCTTACTCCCAATTTAGGACTCATCCTTGTGTCTTCCCTTAATAATTAGTAAAATAATCATAACCTTGATTTTGTTTTAGGCTTAGACCACTTTGAGAATTTTGAGCTGGTTGCTAAGGTCCCGCCTCCAGTTGGAAGAGGAAGCGCTCAACATAAATGTATGAGTTTTATATTATTTGCACTACATTATATGATTTTTATGAAATACTTATTTTTATTTTGGTTACCTATCTATCACCCATGTAAACCTGATGGGGCTTGGTCGCCAACACGTCAGTCTTTTACATGTATATATGTATGATTTACATGTTTATCATTGATGCATGGTTTTATTATTGTTGTGATAGAGGATGGATCCTCATGATACTTTGGATGGTTTCGATGTCAAAGTATCAGGAGGACATTCTAATACATCTTCTGCTGTGTGAAGGTTGTCTTGTATGTATATCACAAAATGAGTAATAGGGCGGTAATAACACACTATTTGGGTTTCACATCCCTAAACCTAATCAATATATTATTATTTGTTTATTAGATGACCATTGTTCATTGACAACCCAGGTAACGAGATTGAATCTTTGAATCATACGTTGCTTGATTCTTCTTTCTAACTCATGAAGTGTTGTTGGACTTCGTTGCTGTCTTTTTTGTGTTAAGTGTCGGAGATGTCTTTAAGCGACTCTTCTTTTTCACTGAGATGAATTTTTATAAGATATGTGTAACACCCGGCATTTTTGCCATGTAGATATTCCTTAAATTATTCAACGGGATTAATGGGAATAATCATGCAAGGTTTGTTTTTATTAATTTGCTAATGTTTCCAGTTGAATATGTATGATTCATAAAACCAAATGGTGAAACTAAATAGCAAATTAGTTAAAGACCAATGGAAGGGTAAAATAGAGAGAAATTAAGGTTGGTGGGAAATAGCCAATGGATGAATGCCATCTGGCAACTTGTTGAAGAAGCCATGTCTTCTTCCTTCCCTCCCGTTCTTCTCTTCATTCTGGCGTGAAACTCCCTCCTGTTTTCTCTCTTCCAGTCGACGAACAACCATCGAAGTTACTTCGATCTCCTCGGCTCCTTTCTGTTTTCCCGCTGAGGTAAATGTCTGGTTGAATGCTAACGAATTTGGACAAGTTTAATGCGAGTTTTCACTGAGATTTAGGGTTATTAATTTAGAGAAAACTCACTGTTTTTGGATGAAAACACGTTGGTGTGTTTTCTAAAGTGTTGAAACGTGTTTGCTGCATTTCCTACGAGATATTAGTTAGCATTTGTAGCGTGTTTGAATTCTGTACATCCATTTACAGATCCGAGCTTTCCAGGGGCGTTCGAGCACACTGCATTGCTGCAAACAGGTAAGTTCATGCATCTACGTTGGCCCTTAAGGCCCTACAACTCGGAGGTACTAGGTCTGGTTCGGGTAGATAGGTTTTAGGTTATGTTTTAAGTTAAACGTGTTTCCGTTATATTCTGTTTCCTGTTGTATTCATTATGTCATCTGTGAATGTTAAGTTTAAGCATTTCACTTATTCATGCATACACGTTTCCTGTAAAATCATGCAAATATTTTCAGCACCGGTTTTGAAGTAAGTAAGATAAAATCCTGTAAAGAAAATGTATGGTTAAGTGTGGACGAGGACTGGCATCCTGTCAAGTACTCCTGTTATGTCCTGAAAGTGGCATGTACATCCTGTTGCGCCAGCTCCTCCTCCTACTTATACCTTCCTGTCCAGTGAAACTAAATGTGAAGTGATGTAATGTTCATGTATTTGAAACGTTCATGCACAGCATATGCACCATTGCATCTCATGTTCTTACTGAGCTCTAGGCTCATAGGTGAACTCCCTGTTGTAGGTACGGATACTCTTGATGAGGACCTTGTGCCTCAAAATGACGAGCTGATGTAGTTGGTGGATTGAGCTCACTGGGGTTGGTTGCTGCAGTCGGATCAATGTCATCCCTGTGAGATTGTATTTTTTTTATGTTAGGTCAAGTCCTGTATAGCTTTTGAAACTTTAAAATCAATGTGTAATCTGTATCTTTATGTTTTCAAAACTCCTGTTGTGAAATTCTGGAATGTAGGTCCTGTCTGTTTAGTTCTGTTGTGAATTATAAACGTTGTATAGGTTTTAATGGTGGTGTATTTTAAACCTCTGTATTTGACAGATTGTATCCATATATTTTAAATGTTTTGAAAACATTCTGGAACTGCTTGAGTTCTCCACTTTTCAGGTCATGCATGGATAGTCTCGAAATTTAGAGCTAACCATGCAGTTTGTTTTTCTTAGAAATCTGTAAATTTTGAATCGGGTTTGAAGGTTTGAAGCCTTATACCTTCTGTTTTAAAGTTTCCTGTTGGAATGTCCTCCTGTTAAAAAGTGGTCCAATTCTGTCTTTAAAATCAAGTCCTCCGCCTAGTGTAAATATGTCTTCCGGTTGACGTCAGCATAAGTCTTCCGCCCAGTGTAAATATGTCTTCCGGTTGACGTCAGCATAAGTCTTCCGCCCAGTTTCTTCAGAGTTTCTGTTTTTGTCTTCCGGTTGACGTCATCCATTCTTCCGGCTGACGTCATCGTCTCATCCGATTCTTTCTGCTGCATATATCTGCCGATGACGTCATCACATCTTCCGATGACGTCATCACACATCCGATCCAGCTTTACTCAGCATCTACCGGTGACGTCATTCATCTACCGGCTGACGTCATCACCTTCTGCCGATTTGGTTTAAAGTCTGTTTATTGCATGTTTCTTCCGATGACGTCATCACATCTTCCGATGACGTCATCACATCTTCCGATGACGTCATCACCTCATCCGGTGTGAGCTGCTGTTTTTATCTTCCGGTTGACGTCATCTTCTCTTCATGCTGACGTCATCTGTTTTGTTTTATTCAATCTACCGACGATCTTTTAAACTGAGTCTTCCGCCAGCCCTACGTTATGTTTTTTGTTTTTACCTGTTTATTTTGTTTAATTATTTTCTTCGCCCCGTCTCTTCTCTTATATTGTCCATTACTGAAACCTATTTCGCTTCCAACTCCAGAGAACTCTCTCTCTGTCACGTTTTAAAGTTTGTAAATGTTATGTTCCCTGTTTAAAAGAAGAAGGGTTGTCCCCGTTTTCTGCAAATGTCCCGGAGTGACGGCTTCAATCCCGGACCCCGATTGGGTTTCGGTTTCGGGCTGTCACAGTTATGGTATCAGAGAGACACGGTTTTAAAACCGATTCTGTGAAGTGTCTGACTGCGCAACCTGCCACGTGAGATCGCTCCACCAACTATAAGTATTTAGATTACTGTAACTGTCCTGTTTATTTAAAATTAGGTTATTCTGTTATTCTTATAGGACTATCTTAGAAATGGTGAGAAGACAACAAGAAGGTTACTTGTGCCACGTTCCATCTCACTGAAAGTGCTGGATTCTGGTGGGATGCATTACAGTCGTCTACAGTGGCATTGAGCTGGGAAGGGTTCAAGGGGATTTTCTACGAGAAGTACTTTGACCGAGGAGTGAGAAAGGAGAAGTTACTTGAGTTTTCTCGGCTGCGACAGTATGGGTCTGTGGCCGAGTATGTTCAGAAATTTGAGTCGCTATCCCGATATGCAACACACATGGTGGCCACTGATGAGAACAAGGTGCACCAGTTTATTCAAGGTTTAAAGATGGACCTTCTGCGAGGAATCACGACCGGAGGTTTTGATGAGGCACCATATGTGAAAGTGGTGGCCAAGGCTTATCAACTGGAGGCCTTAGAAATAAAGTCCCAGAGACAGAGAGAACCACCAAGAGGAATTATAAGAAATACTCCTCAACAACAACAACAAAAGATTCAGAATGTACATCCTCAACAGCAACAGAACAGGGGCATTAAAAGGCCCAATGAGACCCTTACTTACCAGGACAAGGGGAAGAGACCTATGGGAGCTCCTCAGCTTCCTGTCTGCCAACATTGCCAGAAGAATCATACAGGAGGCTGCAGGCTTTTTACTGGCCAATGTTTCCGGTGTGGTAAAGAAGGCCATCAAGTCCGGGATTGTCCGGTGCCTGACACAAGGCCGGTTGGTGCTATGCCTAGAGTGTTTGCAATGATGGAGGATGTCGATAATGCTGATCAGCACACAGCAATTACAGGTACAATATTAGTATGTAATGTGCCTGCTTATACCTTGTGGGACACGGGGGCCACACATTCGTTTGTGGCCATGGACTTTGTAGTTAGACAAAA
Source organism: Begonia masoniana (assembly GCA_022432975.1). Lineage (NCBI taxonomy): Eukaryota > Viridiplantae > Streptophyta > Magnoliopsida > Cucurbitales > Begoniaceae > Begonia > Begonia masoniana. The sequence continues at coordinate 12,323,567 of CM039516.1, forward strand.
GTTTTGTAGTACGTCGTCAGATCAGCCCTACAGCATTATGCTACCGTCCGGAGAGTTTATGCACTCCGAGCAGGTCATACGGGGTGATATAGTGTCAGTAGGAGACCAGAAGTTGTACGCCAACCTCATCGTTATTGGTATGAAAGGGTACGATGTCATTCTGGGGATGGACTGACTGTTTAAACATTACGCCACCATCAACTGTAGGTCCGGGCTTGTGTCATTTAAGCACCCAAATGAAGTAGAATTCTCTTATCAGGCGGTACCGAAGAAACACCGTATGCCTGTGATATCTTCCTTGAAGGCTCAACGACTGATGAAGTCAGGATGCATCGGGTTTCTTGCCCACGTTGTGGATGTTCAAAGGCAAAATGAGGTGGAACTTCAAAACATTCCGGTAGTTCGGGACTTCTCAGAGGTTTTCCTAGATGACTTACCGGGATTGCCACCTGATCGTGAGATAGAATTTGAGATCGATGTGTATCCTGGTGCGGAACCGGTGTCAAAGAATCCGTACCGCATGGCACCAATTGAGCTAAAGGAGTTGAAGACTCAGCTCAAGGAGTTAGTGGACAAGGGCTTTGTGCGCCCTAGCTTCTCTCCGTGGGGTGCTCCCGTCTTGTTTGTCAAGAAGAAGGATGGGTCCCTGCGGATGTGTATTGACTACCGTGAGCTGAACAAGTTGACTATCAGGAATAAGTACCCGTTGCCAAGAATCGATGATTTATTCGATCAGCTACAGGGGGCTCGGGTATTTTCTAAGATTGACTTACGCTCCGGCTATTACCAGTTGAAGGTCAGAGCTGAGGATATTCCAAAGACTGCCTTCAGAACCCGGTACGGGCACTACGAGTTCTTGGTGATGTCGTTCGGGTTGACTAATGCTCCGGCAGCATTTATGGACCTAATGAACAGGATATTCCATGATGTCTTGGATAAATTTGTGATCGTTTTCATCGACGACATTCTGGTTTATTCCAGGAGTGAGGCTGAGCATGAGAAACACTTGGCTATGGTACTGTCAATCCTAAAGCAACATCAATTATATGCCAAGCTGTCAAAGTGTGAGTTCTGGTTAAACAAGATTAATTTCTTGGGCCACGTGGTGTCTGCTGAAGGAGTATCTGTGGACCCGGCCAAGATTCAGGCTGTGAGGGATTGGCCCAGGCCGAGAAATGCAAGTGAAGTACGAAGCTTTATCGGGCTAGCTGGTTATTACAGGAAATTCATCAAGGGTTTTCTGTGATCGCGAAGCCTATGACCAGCTTAACAAGGAAGGAAATCAAGTTCAAGTGGTCTGAAGCATGTGAGGAGAGCTTTCAGACACTTAAGCAGAAATTAACCACTGCTCCTCTGTTAGTATTGCCAGTTGAAGATGGCAAATTCAGCGTATACTGTGATGCGTCAAAGATTGGCCTGGGATGCGTATTGATGCAAGAGGGTAAAGTGGTAGCATACGCATCAAGACAGTTGAAGAACCATGAACAAAACTACTCTACTCACGACCTTGAGTTAGCGGCAGTTGTATTTGCGCTGAAAGTATGGAGACACCACCTATATGGACAGTCATGTGAGGTGTTTTCTGACCACAAGAGTTTGAAGTACCTCTTTACTCAGAAAGAGTTGAATATGAGACAAAGGCGGTGGTTAGAATTTGTGAAAGATTACGATGTTGAGATCAAATACCATCCTGGTAAAGCTAATGTGGTAGCTGATGCACTGAGCAGGATGCCAGCTACCATGCAACCAGTTATGTCGGCCGTATCAATGCCTTTGAGGACAGAGATACAGAAGTTCGATATGGAGATAGTTTCTGGGCTATCGGCCATACTTGCGGACTTGACACTACGACCCACCGTCCTGGACCAAATTAAGGAGGCCCAGAAGACCAATTCAAAAGAGATGGCTGATATTGTGAGCAAGTTACCTATGGCCTCTTCCGATTTCAGTTATTCGGGAGATGGTATTCTGAAGTTCAAAAACAGGTGGTATGTTCCGAAAGACGAAGAGCTACGGAAGTGCATCTTGTCGGAAGCCCACTCGTCTTCTTTCTCTGTGCATCCTGGAAGCACGAAGATGTATCAAGACTTAAAACTTCACTTCTGGTGGCCAAGTATGAAGAATGAAGTGGCCAAGTATGTGGAGTCTTGTATGATATGTCAACAGGTCAAAGCTGAACATCAACGACCAAGTGGAACGCTTCAACCTCTTCCGATTCCCGAATGGAAATGGGAGAACGTTACGATGGATTTCGTTGTCGGCCTTCCGAGGACGGTTAAAGGCCATAACAGTATATGGGTCATTATAGATAGACTAACTAAGTCGGCCCACTTTCTACCTGTGAAGACGACATTCTCTATGGACTAGTATGCAGAGTTATACATTGGTGAGATTGTCAAATTGCATGGTATTCCGGTGTCAATTATATCTGACCGGGATCCTAGGTTCACTTCCAGGTTTTGGAAAAGTTTGCAAAACTCCTTGGGTACAAAGCTGGATTTCAGCACGGCGTTTCACCCACAGACAGATGGACAATCTGAGAGAACAATTCAGATATTGGAGGACATGTTAAGGTCGTGCGTGTTGGAACTTCATGCTCCTTGGAGTAGATATTTGCCGTTAATTGAATTCGCTTATAATAACAGCTACCAGGCTACTATCGGCATGGCTCCATATGAAGCCCTCTACGGCAGAAAATGTAGATCTCCGTTATGTTGGGATGAAGTTGGAGAGTCCAGACTCGTCGGCCCTGAGATATTACAGCAGATGTCTGAGGTGATCGCTGTTATCAAACAACGAATCAACACTGCTATGAGTAGATAGAAAAGTTATGCAGATCGGAGACGGAGAGACTTGGAGTTCGCTGAAGGCGATGAAGTATTCTGAGGTGTCCGCCTTTCAAAGGTGTAATGAGATTTGGCAAGAAAGGGAAGCTCAGCCCACGGTTCATTGGACCTTTCCCATTCTAAAGCGTGTGGGAAGCGTGGCTTACAAGCTACAGTTGCCAGCGTCTATGGATGGAGTTCATAATGTCTTCCATGTTCGATGCTGAGAAAGTGCGTACGAGATCCAACCCAAATAGTGGAACATGTGGACTTTGATATCATGCCGACGCTGACATATGAAGAAAGACCTATAAAGATATTGGATATGTCACTCAAAGTGTGCGCAATCGAGTGGTCCCGTTGGTGAAAGTTTTGTGGCGTAATCACAACGTGGAGGAGGCCACATGGGAAAGAGAAGCGGATGTTAGGACTCAATATCCGGACCTCTTTGCTTAGGCAAATTTTGGGGACAAAATTTCTGTTAAGGTGGGTGGAATGTAACACCCGACATTTTTGCCATGTAGATATTCCTTAAATTATTCAACGGGATTAATGGGAATATCATGCAAGGTTTGTTTTATTAATTTGCTAATGTTTCCAGTTGAATATGTATGATTCATAAAACCAAATGGTGAAACTAAATAGCAAATTAGTTAAAGACCAATGGAAGGGTAAAATAGAGAGAAATTAAGGTTGGTGGGAAATAGCCAATGGATGAATGCCATCTGGCAACTTGTTGAAGAAGCCATGTCTTCTTCCTTCCCTCCCGTTCTTCTCTTCATTCTGGCGTGAAACTCCCTCCTGTTTTCTCTCTTCCAGTCGACGAACAACCATCGAAGTTACTTCGATCTCCTCGGCTCCTTTCTGTTTTCCCGCTGAGGTAAATGTCTGGTTGAATGCTAACGAATTTGGACAAGTTTAATGCGAGTTTTCACTGAGATTTAGGGTTATTAATTTAGAGAAAACTCACTGTTTTTGGATGAAAACACGTTGGTGTGTTTTCTAAAGTGTTGAAACGTGTTTGCTGCATTTCCTACGAGATATTAGTTAGCATTTGTAGCGTGTTTGAATTCTGTACATCCATTTACAGATCCGAGCTTTCCAGGGGCGTTCGAGCACACTGCATTGCTGTAAACAGGTAAGTTCATGCATCTACGTTGGCCCTTAAGGCCCTACAACTCGGAGGTACTAGGTCTGGTTCGGGTAGATAGGTTTTAGGTTATGTTTTAAGTTAAACGTGTTTCCGTTATATTCTGTTTCCTGTTGTATTCATTCTGTCATCTGGAATGTTAAGTTTAAGCATTTCACTTATTCATGCATACACGTTTCCTGTAAAATCATGCAAATGTTTTCAGCACCGGTTTTGAAGTAAGTAAGATAAATCCTGTAAAGAAATGTATGGTTAGTGTGGACGAGGACTGGCATCCTGTCAAGTACTCCTGTTATGTCCTGAAAGTGGCATGTACATCCTGTTGCGCCAGCTCCTCCTCCCACTTATACCTTCCTGTCCAGTGAAACTAAATGTGAAGTGATGTAATGTTCATGTATTTGAAACGTTCATGCACAGCATATGCACCATTGCATCTCATGTTCTTACTGAGCTCTAGGCTCATAGGTGAACTCCCTGTTGTAGGTACGGATACTCTTGATGAGGACCTTGTGCCTCAAAATGACGAGCTGATGTAGTTGGTGGATTGAGCTCACTGGGGTTGGTTGCTGCAGTCGGATCAATGTCATCCCTGTGAGATTGTATTTTTTTTTATGTTAGGTCAAGTCCTGTATAGCTTTTGAAACTTTAAAACAATGTGTAATCTGTATCTTTATGTTTTCAAAACTCCTGTTGTGAAATTCTTGAATGTAGGTCCTGTCTGTTTAGTTCTGTTGTGAATTATAAACGATGTATAGGTTTTAATGGTGGTGTATTTTAAACCTCTGTATTTGACAGATTGTATCCATATATTTTAAATGTTTTGAAAACATTCTGGAACTGCTTGAGTTCTCCACTTTTCAGGTCATGCATGGATAGTCTCGAAATTTAGAGCTAACCATGCAGTTTGTTTTTCTTAGAAATCTGTAAATTTTGAATCGGGTTTGAAGGTTTGAAGCCTTATACCTTCTGTTTTAAAGTTTCCTGTTGGAATGTCCTCCTGTTAAAAAGTGGTCCAATTCTGTCTTAAAATCAAGTCCTCCGCCTAGTGTAAATATGTCTTCCGGTTGACGTCAGCATAAGTCTTCAGCCCAGTGTAAATATGTCTTCCGGTTGACGTCAGCATAAGTCTTCGCCCAGGTTTCTTCAGAGTTTCTGTTTTTGTCTTCCGGTTGACGTCATCCATTCTTCCGGCTGACGTCATCGTCTCATCCGATTCTTTCTGCTGCATATATCTGCCGATGACGTCATACATCTTCCGATGACGTCATCACACACTCCGATCCAGCTTTACTCAGCATCTACCGGTGACGTCATTCATCTACCGGCTGACGTCATCACCTTCTGCCGATTTGGTTTAAAGTCTGTTTATTGCATGTTTCTTCCGATGACGTCATCACATCTCCGATGAAGTAATCACATCTTCCGATGACGTCATCACCTCATCCGGTGTGAGCTGCTGTTTTATCTTCCGGTTGACGTCATCTTCTCTTCATGCTGACGTCATCTGTTTTGTTTATTCAATCTACCGACGATCTTTAAACTGAGTCTTCCGCCAGCCCTACGTTGTTTTGTTTTTACTGTTTATTTGTTTAGTATTTTTGCACGTCTTTCTCTTATAGGGCCATTACTGAACATATTCGCTTCCACTCCAGTAGAAAAACTCTCTTCGTCACGTTTTAAAGTGGTGTAAATGTTATGTTCTGTTTAAAAGAAGAAGGGTTGTCGTTTTCTGCAAATGTCCCGGAGAGTGACGGGCTTTTCAAAAAAAAAAAAAAAAACAATAATCGAAAAAATCCTGGAACACCGAGCTTGTGGTTTCGGTCTCGGGTGTCACAGCTCTATGGTATCAGAGAGACCGGTTTTAAAAGATTCTGTGAAGGGTCTGACTGCGCAACCTGCCACGTGAGATCGCTCCAACAATTAATATTGAGAGATAGTAACTGTACTGTTTATTTAAAATTAGGTTATTCTGTTATTCTTATAGGGACTATCTAGAAATGGTGAGAAGACACCAAGAAGGTTACTTGTGCCACGTCCATTCTCCTGAAAGTGCGGATTCTGGTGGATGCATTACAGCGTTCTCAGTTGGCTTGAGTGGGAAGGTCAAGGGTTTCTACGAGAGGACTTTGACCGGAGGAGTGAGAAGGAGAAGTACTGATTTCTCGGATGCGACAGTATGGGTCTGTGGACGAGTATGTTCAGGAAAATTGAGTCGCTATTCCCGATATGCAATACACATGGTGGCCATGATGAGGAAACAAGGTTGCACCAGTTTATTCAGGTTTAAAGATGGCCTTCTGAACGGGCAATCACGAAGAGAGGTTTTGATAGTGGAGGCACATATGTGCAAGTGGTGGCCAAGGCTTCATCAACTGGACTGGCCTAGAAATAAAAGTCCCAGGTCAGGGGTAGGGAGAGAACCACAGAGGAATATAAGAAATACTCTAACAACAACAACCAAAGATTCAGAAAATGTCCTCTCAACAGCAACAGAACAGGGGCCTTAAAGGCCCCAAATGGACCCTTACTTACCAGGACAAGGGGAAGAAGAGACCATGGGAGTCCTCCTCAGCTTTCTGTATGACAACATTGCCAGAGAATCAGACAGGATGCTGCAGGCTTTTTATGGCCAATGTTTCCGGTGTGGTAAGAAGGCCATCAAGTCCGGGATGGTCGGTGCCTGACACAAGGCCGGTTTTTGGTGCTAGCCTGAGTGTTTGCAATGATGGAGGATGTCGATAATGCTGTCAGCACACAGCAATTTACAGGTACAATATTAGTATGTAAGGGTGCCGCATACCTTGTGGGACACGGGGGCCACACATTCGTTTGTGCCACCCCATGGACAGCTTTGTAGTTAGACAAATAGTTGGGTAGTACGTGTGAGATCAGCCCTGTACAGCATTAGCTACCGTACGCGAGAGTTTATTGCACTCCGAGCAGGTCATACGGGGTGATATAGTGTCATAGGAAGACCAGAAGGTGGTACGCCAACCTCATCGGTCTTGCGTATGAAAGGTTACGATGTCATTCTGGGGATGGGACGACTGTTTTAAAACATTTACGCCACATCAAAATGTAGGTCCGGGAGGCTGGTGTCATTTAAGCACCCAAGAAGTAGGAATTCTCTTATCAGGACGGGACGAAGAACACGTATGCTGTGTAGATTTCCTTGAAGGCTCACCGACTGATGACGCAGGATGCTTCGGGTTTTTGCCCCGTTGTGGATGTTCAAAGGCAAAATGAGGTGGAACTTCAAAACATTCCGGTAGTCGGGGGGGGGGGGGGGGGACTCTCAGAGGTTTTCATAGATGAATTACCGGGAGCAGCCTGATCGTGAGAAGATTCGAGATCGATGTGTGTATCCTGGTGCGGAACCGGTGTCATAGAATCAGTACCCGACATGGCACAATTGAGCTAAAGGAGTTGACGACGCAGCTCAAGGAGTAGGTGGACAAGGGCTTGGGCGCCCTGTTCTCTTCGTGGGTTGCTCCCGTCTTGTTTGTCAAGAAGAAGGAAGGGCGGTACTGCGGGGAGTGTGTAATGACTACCGTGAGCGCAAAGTGGACTATCAGGAATAAGTACCCGTTGCCAAGAATCGATGATTTATCGACAGCACAGGGGCTCGGGGATTTTCTAAGAGTGACTTCCGCTCAGGGCTATTACCAGTTGAAGGTCAGAGCTGAGGATATTCCAAAGACTGCCTTCAGAACCCGGTACGGGCACTACGAGTTCTTGGTGATGTCGTTCGGGTTGACTAATGCTCCCGGCAGCATTTATGGACCTAATGAACAGGATATTCCATGATGTCTTGGATAAATTTGTGATCGTTTTCATCGACGACATTCTGGTTTATTCCAGGAGTGAGGCTGAGCATGAGAAACACTTGCTATGGTACTGTCAATCCTAAAGCAACATCAATTATATGCCAAGCTGTCAAAGTGTGAGTTCTGGTTTAAACAAGATTAATTTCTTGGGCCACGTGGTGTCTGCTGAAGGAGTATCTGTGGACCGGCCAAGATTCAGGCTGTGAGGGATTGGCCCAGGCCGAGAAATGCAAGTGAAGTACGAAGCTTTATCGGGCTAGCTGGTATTACAGGAAATTCATCAAGGGGTTTTCTGTGATCGCGAAGCCTATGACCAGCTTAACAAGGAAGGAAATCAAGTTCAAGTGGTCTGAAGCATGTGAGGAGAGCTTCAGACACTTAAGCAGAAATTAACCACTGCTCCTCTGTTAGTATTGCCAGTTGAAGATGGCAAATTCAGCGTATACTGTGATGCGTCAAAGATTGGCCTGGGATGCGTATTGATGCAAGAGGGTAAGTGGTAGCATACGCAATCAAGACAGTTGAAAGAACCATGAACAAAAACTACTCTACTCACGACCTTGAGTTAGCGGCAGTTGTATTTGCGCGAAAGTATGGAGACACCACCTATATGGACAGTCATGTGAGGTGTTTTTCTGACCACAAGAGTTTGAAGTACCTCTTTACTCAGAAAGAGTTGAATATGAGACAAAGGCGGTGGTTAGAATTTGTGAAAGATTACGATGTTGAGATCAAATACCATCCTGGTAAAGCTAATGTGGTAGCTGATGCACTGAGCAGGATGCCAGCTACCATGCAACCAGTTATGTCGGCCGTATCAATGCCTTTGAGGACAGAGATACAGAAGTTCGATATGGAGATAGTTTCTGGGCTATCGGCCATACTTGCGGACTTGACACTACGACCCACCGTCCTGGACCAAATTAAGGAGGCCCAGAAGACCAATTCAAAAGAGATGGCTGATATTGTGAGCAAGTTACCTATGGCCTCTTCCGATTTCAGTTATTCGGGAGATGGTATTCTGAAGTTCAAAAACAGGTGGTATGTTCCGAAAGACGAAGAGCTACGGAAGTGCATCTTGTCGGAAGCCCACTCGTCTTCTTTCTCTGTGCATCCTGGAAGCACGAAGATGTATCAAGACTTAAAACTTCACTTCTGGTGGCCAAGTATGAAGAATGAAGTGGCCAAGTATGTGGAGTCTTGTATGATATGTCAACAGGTCAAAGCTGAACATCAACGACCAAGTGGAACGCTTCAACCTCTTCCGATTCCCGAATGGAAATGGGAGAACGTTACGATGGATTTCGTTGTCGGCCTTCCGAGGACGGTTAAAGGCCATAACAGTATATGGGTCATTATAGATAGACTAACTAAGTCGGCCCACTTTCTACCTGTGAAGACGACATTCTCTATGGACTAGTATGCAGAGTTATACATTGGTGAGATGTCAAATTGCATGGTATTCCGGTGTCAATTATATCTGACCGGGATCCTAGGTTCACTTCCAGGTTTTGGAAAAGTTTGCAAAACTCCTTGGGTACAAAGCTGGATTTCAGCACGGCGTTTCACCCACAGACAGATGGACAATCTGAGAGAACAATTCAGATATTGGAGGACATGTTAAGGTCGTGCGTGTTGGAACTTCATGCTCCTTGGAGTAGATATTTGCCGTTAATTGAATTCGCTTATAATAACAGCTACCAGGCTACTATCGGCATGGCTCCATATGAAGCCCTCTACGGCAGAAAATGTAGATCTCCGTTATGTTGGGATGAAGTTGGAGAGTCCAGACTCGTCGGCCCTGAGATATTACAGCAGATGTCTGAGGTGATCGCTGTTATCAAACAACGAATCAACACTGCTATGAGTAGATAGAAAAGTTATGCAGATCGGAGACGGAGAGACTTGGAGTTCGCTGAAGGCGATGAAGTATTCCTGAAGGTGTCGCCTTTCAAAGGTGTAATGAGATTTGGCAAGAAAGGGAAGCTCAGCCCACGGTTCATTGGACCTTTTCCCATTCTAAAGCGTGTGGGAAGCGTGGCTTACAAGCTACAGTTGCCAGCGTCTATGGATGGAGTTCATAATGTCTTCCATGTTTCGATGCTGAGAAAGTGCGTACGAGATCCAACCCAAATAGTGGAACATGTGGACTTTGATATCATGCCGACGTGACATATGAAGAAAGACCTATAAAGATATGGATATGTCACTCAAAGTGTTGCGCAATCGAGTGGTCCCGTTGGTGAAGTTTTGTGGCGTAATCACAACGTGGAGGAGGCACATGGGAAAGAGAAGCGGATGTTAGGACTCAATATCCGGACCTCTTTGCTTAGGCAAATTTTGGGGACAAAATTTCTGTTAAGGTGGGTGGAATGTAACACCCGACATTTTTGCCATGTAGATATTCCTTAAATTATTCAACGGGATTAATGGGAATAATCATGCAAGGTTTGTTTTTATTAATTTGCTAATGTTTCCAGTTGAATATGTATGATTCATAAAACCAAATGGTGAAACTAAATAGCAAATTAGTTAAAGACCAATGGAAGGGTAAAATAGAGAGAAATTAAGGTTGGTGGGAAATAGCCAATGGATGAATGCCATCTGGCAACTTGTTGAAGAAGCCATGTCTTCTTCCTTCCCTCCGTTCTTCTCTTCATTCTGGCGTGAAACTCCCTCCTGTTTTCTCTCTTCCAGTCGACGAACAACCATCGAAGTTACTTCGATCTCCTCGGCTCCTTTCTGTTTTCCCGCTGAGGTAAATGTCTGGTTGAATGCTAACGAATTTGGACAAGTTTAATGCGAGTTTTCACTGAGATTTAGGGTTATTATTTTAGAGGAAAACTCACTGTTTTTGGATGAAAACACGTTGGTGTGTTTTCTAAAGTGTTGAAACGTGTTTGCTGCATTTCCTACGAGATATTAGTTAGCATTTGTAGCGTGTTTGAATTCTGTACATCCATTTACAGATCCGAGCTTTCCAGGGGCGTTCGAGCACACTGCATTGCTGTAAACAGGTAAGTTCATGCATCTACGTTGGCCCTTAAGGCCCTACAACTCGGAGGTACTAGGTCTGGTTCGGGTAGATAGGTTTTAGGTTATGTTTTAAGTTAAACGTGTTTCCGTTATATTCTGTTTCCTGTTGTATTCATTCTGTCATCTGTGAATGTTAAGTTTAAGCATTTCACTTATTCATGCATACACGTTTCCTGTAAAATCATGCAAATGTTTTCAGCACCGGTTTTGAAGTAAGTAAGATAAAATCCTGTAAAGAAAATGTATGGTTAAGTGTGGACGAGGACTGGCATCCTGTCAAGTACTCCTGTTATGTCCTGAAAGTGGCATGTACATCCTGTTGCGCCAGCTCCTCCTCCCACTTATACCTTCCTGTCCAGTGAAACTAAATGTGAAGTGATGTAATGTTCATGTATTTGAAACGTTCATGCACAGCATATGCACCATTGCATCTCATGTTCTTACTGAGCTCTAGGCTCATAGGTGAACTCCCTGTTGTAGGTACGGATACTCTTGATGAGGACCTTGTGCCTCAAAATGACGAGCTGATGTAGTTGGTGGATTGAGCTCACTGGGGTTGGTTGCTGCAGTCGGATCAATGTCATCCCTGTGAGATTGTATTTTTTTTTATGTTAGGTCAAGTCCTGTATAGCTTTTGAAACTTTAAAACCAATGTGTAATCTGTATCTTTATGTTTTCAAAACTCCTGTTGTGAAATTCTTGAATGTAGGTCCTGTCTGTTTAGTTCTGTTGTGAATTATAAACGATGTATAGGTTTTAATGGTGGTGTATTTTAAACCTCTGTATTTGACAGATTGTATCCATATATTTTAAATGTTTTGAAAACATTCTGGAACTGCTTGAGTTCTCCACTTTTCAGGTCATGCATGGATAGTCTCGAAATTTAGAGCTAACCATGCAGTTTGTTTTTCTTAGAAATCTGTAAATTTTGAATCGGGTTTGAAGGTTTGAAGCCTTATACCTTCTGTTTTAAAGTTTCCTGTTGGAATGTCCTCCTGTTAAAAAGTGGTCCAATTCTGTCTTTAAAATCAAGTCCTCCGCCTAGTGTAAATATGTCTTCCGGTTGACGTCAGCATAAGTCTTCCGCCCAGTGTAAATATGTCTTTCGGTTGACGTCAGCATAAGTCTTCGGCCCAGTTTATTCAGAGTTTCTGTTTTTGTCTTCCGGTTGACGTCATCCATTCTTCCGGCTGACGTCATCGTCTCATCCGATTCTTTCTGCTGCATATATCTGCCGATGACGTCATCACATCTTCCGATGACGTCATCACACATCCGATCCAGCTTTACTCAGCATCTACCGGTGACGTCATTCATCTACCGGCTGACGTCATCACCTTCTGCCGATTTGGTTTAAAGTCTGTTTATTGCATGTTTCTTCCGATGACGTCATCACATCTTCTGATGACGTCATCACCTCATCCGGTGTGAGCTGCTGTTTTTATCTTCCGGTTGACGTCATCTTCTCTTCCGGCTGACGTCATCTGTTTTGTTTTATTCAATCTACCGACGATCTTTTAAACTGAGTCTTCCGCCAGCCCTACGTTATGTTTTCTGTTTTTACCTGTTTATTTTGTTTAATTATTTTCTTCGCCCCGTCTCTTCTCTTATATTGTCCATTACTGAAACCTGTTTCGCTTCCAACTCCAGAGAACTCTCTCTCTGTCACGTTTTAAAGTTTGTAAATGTTATGTTCCCTGTTTAAAAGAAGAAGGGTTGTCCCCGTTTTCTGCAAATGTCCCGGAGTGACAGCTTCGATCCCGGACCGCGATCGGGTTTCGGTTTCGGGCTGTCACAATATGTATGATGATGAAGTATTTTTGTATAGTCGTCTATGTATCCAACAATGATTTAATTAATTTTTCATCAGTGGCTCATGGAGAATGTTTTTTTAAAACATTGGTAATGAGTTTACATATGACGATGATTTGAAAACCATTTGTTATATCATCATGTTTTGAAAGAAAAGGTAAAAGAAATTTTATATGCATTTAATATAGTATTTCTACTGAGTTAGTCACTCATCCCAAGATCCTCTCCCTTTTCCAGAAAAGAACAAGAACATTAAATAGTTGGAGTTTGAAAGTTGTTTCTTTTATTTATTTTCCTTGTTGAGTGTTGACTCCCTGGTGTAGATTTAACTTATATTTGGACTTGTATTAGTGTATAGATTTAGACATTGACTTGTAAATCTTATTGAACTACTATTTTTTTTTTTATCGTACTATTATATTTGTAGTCACTGTTTGAATCTTTACTTTTGATTTAATGTTCAAGTGTTCTGCTCTGAATCAAACTTTAGGTTAAGTGATCGGGTCCTCCCCAAGAATCGGGTCGCCCAACTTGGCATTTTATTAGTCCCGCCTCCGGGTTGTGACACATACTCTGATACAGTCTCGTAATCAGCAAAACCATCTACCTATAAACAAAATAACGTCAAATCCATTCTAAAGCACCAAGGTTTGTGGATGAGTCCTACATCATGAATAGAAACTCAAACTAAAAGAAAATGATTAGATTTCACAAACTTCACCTAGGGGATAAAAACTGACTTATACCCCCACACAACATGGCTACAGTGGAACCAACCCATATAACGGATCAAAACAAGGCCCCAAATTGGATGAAAAGTCCCAAAATAGGTTGATGCTGCGGTTTAGGGAGGGCAGTGTTGTGGCACCCAATCATAAGCCCAGCTCCTTAACAGCATCTGGATGCAACGCATTTTGGGTTTTTATGTGACGACCCTAACACTGTACCCTTATTTACCCTTAATTACCGTACAAATTTTTATTTTTCCTTTATCCTTAGTGTTTATGCGGAAAACAATTTGAAAACAATTTATTTAAACCAATACGTACGCAAACACCTACAAAATACAACCTCACCATTTCACTAACACAATTCTATCTATACCACAAATTCTATCCACATTGCAAACATACACTTCACATTTTAACTTAACATCGAACACCCGATACTCATACGTCTTCCGAAATACCACCCCAAAACCGACTAGAAACACAACTATAACAAAGTACATTTTCATGAAAATAAACTGCATGGTTCCGTTTGAAAGTTTAACATATCCTCCTGTTTCAAAATCACAAAACAGTTCCAATGAAAACTTTACTAAAACAGTTTATAAAAACAGGTTTCCAAAACGTTTAAAACCTCAAAAGTAAACCTATCAACTACTAGAACCAAGCATCCTAAAATGTCTATACAACTATCAGTCCAAAACATCTCAATAACCCCAAAATCTATACATATTTCCCCACGGGTCGGTTGAGAATCGACTGCGCCAACACACTGCCGTGAGCATCCTTCGTCAACTGGACTCATGTCTCAGGAGGAGGAATCTCTTCCTCACTTGTCTCCTCGTAATCACCTACACCAAACGAATACACTATGAGATAAAAATCTCAGTAAGACTCGTAAATGCAAATGCTATGTTATGCTATACCATGCTATGTTATGCACTGTGGGTATACTATGCACTGTAGGTGTCACCGAGATCCTATCCCCATAACCGGAGAGAGCTCATCCAGCGGGCGGACTACTCTTTCCAGCTAGAGGAGGGGGGTGCACGCTTACAACACGTACAGCCGTGCCTGAGCCCCACCTCGCATGACCTGTAAACTGTATGCCTTTAGGCCTGTATGCCTTTCGGCCTGTAAACTATATGCCTTACGGCCCAATTTTATTCTTTGCATTATCTTTAAACATCATGCAGAAATTCATTTTCATGCATTTCTTTAAAACACGTGATGCGTGAACAATTCTATATCATAAAGTAAACAAGCAATAACGTGTACCATCAAGACTGTAAAGCGTAACCTATAAACCACTAAATCTAGCTACCCAAACCAAGCAAAATTAAACAGACGCATCTCCAAAACTCCTCGAGACGACATTCGACGTACGGTGTAGGCCAATTGGCCAGAGAAGATCACGAGAACTTACCTGTCGTCCGTAGTTCGCTGGTTTTGGCACATCTCGTAGCCTATGGCTCGACCTATGACAAACATTCAAGCTTCATTAAAATCACGCTTACATTCACCAATTTACTCTAAAACTACTATTTCTAGCCTAATCAAACTAAAATCTAACTAAACGGGCCATTAATTTGGGTTCGATAAAACCGACCCGAAACTTTGAACGCGCGTAACTTTTGCGTCGGATATCGGAATCAAACGATTCCAGCGGCCACGTACTCCTCTAATAACCTATTTTAACCTACCAAAATGAATTTCAAAACAAACGATGGTGGCTAGGTCAAATCAGGCAAAACCCGAACTGCCCCTAACCCGAATATTCCCTTCTTTTGGTTTTTCATCGAATCTCCTCCATTTCCACACCAATCGACCACAAATACCCTCAATTAGTATAAACTAATCAAAATACCGAGCTACACACTACAAACCCGAATTGCACAAATCGGGCATTTATTGTTTTTCGCTTAAATTGAGCTCATCATGACCAGGCGATGAAAGCCGGTCTAAGGGTCGGCAAACCCACGCCGGAAACACCCAAAATCAGCCGGTGATCGGAGCTCAATCGAGCTCGTCGCTCACAGCCTCAACCGAACCGAAAACAGGGAGAAAATCGGGCCTTACCGTCGGTTCGTGTGCGGAGACAGGCCGGACCTTGCTCGCCGCCGTCGTTTGGCCGGAGACCGTCGGAAATCGCCGGTGAACGGCGCCGCGTCGCCTCCCCCTCG
The DNA here is from genome assembly GCA_022432975.1 of Begonia masoniana. Taxonomy (NCBI): domain Eukaryota; kingdom Viridiplantae; phylum Streptophyta; class Magnoliopsida; order Cucurbitales; family Begoniaceae; genus Begonia; species Begonia masoniana. The sequence continues at coordinate 12,339,128 of CM039516.1, forward strand.
TCTCCTCTATTCTTCGCTCGCGGGGCTCGGGCTCGAGCTCGAACACAAACAATAGAATGGTTTTAACCATTCTGTTGTTTTAATTAATAATAATAATAATAATAATAATAATAATAATAATAATAATAATAATAATACTAATATTATTTCATATTAAAACATTAATATACCGTTTTGTCCTCCTGTGTTTCCAACCATTTCGACTTTCGCTAAATCTCGTTATTAAATGATAACTCACGGCTTAATTTCACGAACCTAATTTAATAAACATTTTAGTTCAACCAATTTATTCACCTTTAATTACTTTACCTTTTTATTATTTTCTCTCCAATTCTTTAGATTAATTAAACTGAGAAAAAATTCTCGGGTGGTACATTTTAAGCTTGAAATCAAATCCTAAGAAAAATACAAAAAAAAAGAAGAGCAAATACTAATGAGATTCAATTTAGAATTTACGTACCCTTGAAAACCATCAATAGAACTCTAAGAACCAAATGATGAAAACTCTAGTGCACAAAAATTTCCTCCGACCGCCAAAGGGTTGTTTATTCTCTCGCACGTTTTCTCTCACGGCCGAAACAAAGGAGGGTTACCTTCTTAATTTAATTTTTAATAGTTTATTTAATATGTAACAATAATAAAATATTGTTTTATTTTATATATTAAATTATATTAGCCTACTAACCAATTTTATCTAAATTTCTATCCGAGGTAACTTCGACTTGTCAAATACTTTTGGATTTTTAAGCATGCGATAACGTCTAAGTTTTACCGATTTAACTTTTTGACTAAAATTTCACTGGTGACCAAATAACGACGAATTATGAAAATTTGAATCAACACGAAACAATTTGACATCAAAAAAAGAAAAAAAGTTTACTTAGAATTTATTAATATAAAATTTGAAGGATTTTGCAATACAATTCTATATCAAATTTAATTTAATAATAAGGTTAGTTGATTCTACAAGTGATGTCGCACATGGTAGTGTGTCTTAATAAGTTGTAATATTGCTATAGCAGTATTTAGCAATAATATATACGAATCAGTACACTAAAGAATGACAGAGTCACTATATTATATTTTCTACAACATTTATAAACATTCTTCATCCCCAATTAGCCCATATCATGGGTCGAAAGGGCATGTAGAATGTTACATGATACGTAGAAAGAAATTGTCTGCGTGCTATGATGTTTGTGCATGTGTATATCTAAAAACATCAGGTCAACTTACTCGTAGTTCAACCAATACCACGGACTGGTACACTTTCTGTAACACTTGGGATTTTTATGTTACGGTTTTATAATCCTGTACCCGATAATTTAGGAATTTTCATTCAATTACATAAGTAGAAATTAATTAATTGGGAAGTTGTAAAGTGAAATTATGGGTATTGGGCTGGTGAGTGGGCCAAATCAAAGTGCAAATAAATCCTAACTAATTGTTGGACTTCAAGGGAATGACAAATTAGACAAAAGGAAGACTAAATGTAAGAGCTAAGTTATTGGTGACTAAATGTAAGAGCTAAGTTATTGGTGAATGAGTTTTATGATTAGGTTTAAGTTTTGAGGAGACTTATATGGGTTTTTGTCAAATGCTAGGGTTTCCACGAAAATTCTTCCCTCTTGAAGGTTCCCACGATTTTCCTCCATTTCCTTAAAGATTGAAGGTAAGCCAACTTCCTATACCTATTACTTATGGATTGGGTTGGTAAATAGGTTGATAATTTGAGTTATTGGTTAAGAATTTTAGTAGTTTTTGGATGTGTGAGGGTGATGCACGAAAATTTTGACCAATTGCTCCAAATTGTTGCTCTTAAATAATATACATTGATTGTGGATGGACATTTGATGCATTGGAGTGAGAATTGATGATTTGTTGAAATGTGCAAATCGAAATCTATAGGGGCAGTTTCAAATTCTGTTTCTGCCATTAATTGAGTTGGATTTTAGATAAATGGATTCCACCATGCTAAACTAGACACTCTAAGGATTCTATTGCATGTTGAATCATCGAATTCGGATTAGTACACGAAAAGTTATGAATTTTCAAAGTTTACTCAAAATTTTAGACAAAATCCGTATGAATTAAATTCTTTGGATTGGTTTATTTCTCTAATTTTGCTCTGGGATGCTATATATTGATGATAGACTGGTTGTCGGAGAGTTTGATTATAGTGATTGTTGGAATTTCATTGGTTATGCACGGAATGGGGAACTTTTTATTCAAATTTGGATATTGGATTTATAATTGTGGGTTCAAATTATGGAAAGTTGGCATATTGTGATATATTAAGCATTGTTGTTAATTTTTGGAGTTTTGGGGGAAACTGCACAATACCGGGGAAACCATGCCGAAATTTTAGGGAATTGCCTTAGAAACTTTGATAGGATTAGTGGATGCTTGGATTGGATTAGGTTAGTTATATTATGTTGTGTTAGGGTCGATTTTAATGTCGTAATGTGAAATATTTTAGGTGGTGACGACCGAAGGAGCGGTGCACACAAGTTTGCTAAGGATTTCCAAGTAAGTTGGTGTTAGGTGTTCGGCCTTTACGGCCCTACATCACAAGGGTACTAGGAGGTTACTTTTGATGGATGTTTCGTTATATTATGAATTGACTGTGTCGTATGGGCTATGGGTAGAATGTGCAGGTTGTTTCGTGTTCAAATGTTAAGTTTTTCTCCCTTGAATATGTTATTTACATTGTGGAGATCTATGCTCATCTTATGTCCATGTATATGTGTATCATGCCTTGCATATGTGTTTTTTTTTAAGGGCATACAAAATGATCTTACACGCATGATTTATGAAAAATGGAACAAGAAAGTAAAATGTATGTAATGGTTAAGTTGTGGGTTTGGTTGAGTACGGCTATGTCTGGCCACTTCGGTGGTCCATGTTCAACCATTTCGGTGGACCACGTTTGTCCATTTCGATGGACCATGTTTGTCTACTTCGGTAGACCACGTATATGTGCGTCTACTCTCCACATAAATTTCCTTTAACCCATGTTATGTGAGCGGAAATGTAATGTAAAAGAGCATGCTTTACGAAACCATGTATACATGAGCATTTACATGCATTAGTGCACCTCTTACTAAGCATTAGGCTTATAGTGTCAATCTTGTGATGTAGGTGACAAGATCGAAGGTGAGGAAGTTCAACCTCAAGTCGATGTATAGGTCCGGTTGGTGGAAGGTGCTCGTGGCGGGCGTTTTGTGCTTGGCAAGGCGATATTGACCTGTGGGGACACGTCAAGTAAAATTCTTTTGGTAAATGTCCATAATTTAAAGGTCTAAGTAGCTTGTAATCTAATTGTTTTGGGACATATGTGGATAATTAGGGGACTTATACATTTGGTGTATATTTTGGTGAGTTTTGAGTCTTTCAAAGTTCTATGTTTCAAATTGTTTTGAGTCACATGATGGAAGTATGTATGGGCAAAAAGGAGGTAGTTTTTAGTGGTTTTTCATATATGTTTTTGGTTGGGGAAAAATGTGTTAGATATTGAGGATTAATGTTATAAAATGTTTGTAGGAAGTTTGAAGAGAAAGGAGTGAAGGTTGAAGTAAAAATGGTGAAGTGTTGGAGAAAGAGGAGGTGCTGGGCGCAGCAGGGCCAAGGCCCTGCCCAGGGCGCACAACAGCTGTTTTTGTTTTAGATTCCGAATTTTTTTTTTAAAGTGTGTTTTCTTCCAAGTTTAAATGAGTCGTTTAAATATGTTTTATCATGTTTTCAATGATTTCCAAAGGGGTTCAACGGTCCGAAACCCGTTTTAAAGTCTTCAAGAAAAATGAAAAATTTTACGTAAAAAACATGTTAAGTGAAGTAAAGTCAAGGCAAGTGACGTGGCGGCCTCAAGTGGGGTTGTTACACTTTCCCCGCCTTGCATGAATCAAAAGTTCCCAGGCTTCAAACGAAAGCATATCTTCAAGGCCAATACAATGGTGTGTGGATTCATCGATCAAGTTATTAATCAATAGAAGTCTCAACTTCTGCCGCTCAAGGAAAAAGAGTTCCTCTCAAACTAATAGGAGTTGAGCCTCTGTGTTAGCCATGAGGGCATCAAACATTAAAGCAAGACAAACTAAAGTTTCTCTCAGTAACATCATGCATAAGAAGGTGATGTTGTTTTGCAATCCAAGTACTACTCTGTTAGAACCCATTTCTGTAAAAATGGATTTGCAAGAAAGGGATTAATACAAATCTAGTAAAATCGAATATGAAACTGAAATAGAAGAAACGAAAGTAGAAAACATAGATTTATGTAAAAAACCATAATGGAAAAAATCACATGCATGCTGTAATTTTTGTGTCTCTAAATTACATGAATTTATAGACAGAAATAAAACTTTAAAGTGCATAATGATGAAAAGAAAATGAGAATTTCCATTAACAAATGTCACGTAACCTAAAATGGACCAACTTATGATACGAGGAAGGGGCCTACTATTCGGTAACATCTTCAAGAACCATATTACCGTCGACATCAAAACCTAAGAGTACCAACAAGCTCCTTGGTGCCTTCCATGATCACCCATATCTCTGAACCTATGCAACGATCAATCAACTGCAAATTTTTCCGCCAGGAAATAAAAATTCAGATCAAATGGCTGATATATACCTCATGTGTCTATAATGGATGTAAAAAAAAGTTTACATAGACAAAAAACCATGAACATATGAGAGAAACTCACTAAACATAATATTTATGAGTGACAAATTATAAAACCTAAAAATTCTTCCACGAAATAATGGAATAAATGCGATCTCGAGTCGATTGACCTCGTCTTCTTGTTATCAACACGATCTTTCAAAAAAATGTACAATTTTATTATATTATTTTTGTTGTACCAAAAGTTTTTCAGCCCGATTCAAACAAAACAGGTCAAAATGGCAAGCTTCAAGTATTTCATGCGCCGAGGAAGCCAATAAACTTGACCCAACACCACCAAGTACCCATAGACAGTGATCATAGGCCAATTTTTCAGCTAGCTCGGCGGAATCTATTTCCGGTTGGAACTTGAACTGAATTTTTCGATTTGGTCTGGTTTAATGGATTGATGCACAGCCCAATACAAAAACCTGTAATTTATTGTTAGTTTGATGCTAAATTTTTAAAATTAATGTTGTAACATGTAATGTTGTAACATGTTTCCAACTCATGGCCATGTGAAATCGTCCCCCAAAAACAATATTTTTTCATATTATCTCAAGTAACATGTTTACCAAAATATTTTCTATCAAATGATTTTCCCAAGTCACACAATCCAATGTTTGTCCTATATGGATTTTATTTTTCTATTAAAATTTTTTTTTCTAAGAATTTAAATGACCTGATTTTCAATTTGGTCGGTTCGACTTTATATTAGCATTAAAAATTTTATTAATTCTTTGTATTGTTATTTGAGTCGTAAAATTGAATTGTACTGTGATTTTAGATAATAAATTTTTTTCCTCTATCTGTAATTTTTTTTCGATAAAGTTTTTCACGTAAAAATTGTGTTTTATTTTCATGATTTTTCTTTGTCGTACGATTTTAACACATTTATTTGGTAACTATTTTATTGAGTTGATAATAAAAATCCATTGTATCCCATAGAGTTTTTTTGACACAAATTCTTTTTTGACCTGGACAAAAAGTTTGCAATAGAATGAAATCATAGATTTAGGTCTGCATCAGTAAAGGGATTTGATTGATATAGGCCACAGACCAGGTTATGGATTATATTTATTTCGTAATTTTGCTCTATGTTTTCTAAATATATATTTTGTCGTACATGTAAATACTCTTCTATACTATGATTTTGACATGGAGAATTTTTTCTTACGTAAATCTCGATGTTTCATTGTAATATTAGGGAGCTGAATTGGTAATTTAATATTTAATATTTAATATTTGAAATTTTATAACTAATAAATAGCGGCATTTACGGAATTCACTCTCTTCGTGAGGAGTAGCCACAAATCATAGCTATTAAGACTTTGTAACTATGATCTCTTCCTACCTAAAAAACCTCCCTCCAAATCCATGATTCAAAGGGCATGTGTAAAGGGAGGACAGGGTGAAGAAATTTTGAGGAGCAGGAAATTCTAAAGGGTATGAAGATCTTAGTGTTTCTATCAAATTCGTTGAAAAGATTATGTTTTTTTATAAAGGAAATTGATTTCACTTAAGCGAGGGCATAAATTTGAGTATGTGTTGCATCAGCAGAAATTTCTCAACTTCGGAGGTACAATCGACTTTAGGATTTTGTCTATCAATTGTTGAGATGATATCAATGTTTCTGGTTAAAGATTGAATTTTTGGGCTTAAGATTGGCGAGTTATAAGTGTAATTTGGCGTTGTATCAACCCCATAAACTATTGGTTTTATTTTGGATTTCGATCGTCAAAAAACATAGAAAAATCCGACGAAAAGCACAGACAACATCGGGTCGCGCCTCAAAAGGTGTTGAGTAGCGGCTTAGGGCCAGCCTTGGGTCGCAGCTCATCCAGTTTGGGCTGCGACTCTTGCCCTGTTTGAGTCGCGGCTCAACCTGTTTTGGGACACAACTCAAGACTTGTTTTTGGCACGAATTGAATTTTAGACCCAATCATTCTTAAGTCACTTCAAGCCTATTCCGAACTCAATTGTTCTTCGATCATTTTTAAGCCTAAAAATTTTAGATTTAAGTATAGAATTTCAAACGTGATTGTGATGATATTGTGATTAGGTACAAAGACCTAGAATTTGGGCTTGACACCTTATTGAAATTTTCTGTATTACTTGGGCTTTGGTTATTGGTAGATCTATTTTAAAGTGTGAATTTACTTTTATGTCCAATATCATTATTTTCAAAAACTTTATTTTAAGACGTGTTCTCATACAAAGAGACAAAATCATTTTATGGGTCGTCGGTTTTATTATAATATGTATTTATTTTCATTGGATATATTTATTTTGAGTATGCACATTTCAACCATGTAAACTATTGGTTTTATTTTGGATTTCGATTGTTGGAAAATATGGAGAAATCTGGCGAAAAGCATGGGCAGTGTCGGGGAAGATGACTCATAAGGTGCTAAGTCGTGGCACAGCCTAACAAAAGTCGCGACTAAGCTTGTAGGGCAGCGACTTAGGCACAACCTTAGGTCGCAACTCATGTCCTGTTTGAACTCTGGTTGTAACGAGATCTTTTATCCCAGTAAGATATTGTCTGCTTTGGGTCACCCATATAGCCTTCACGGATTTGTTTGGCGAGGACTTCTCAGTCGATCACCCAATAGGGTACTGCTCTCACTGGAGCACTTTTAACTTCAGAGTTCTTATGAGATCTGTTGCCAATTGTACTAAAAAACGCGTCTTACTATCTTGAGAGGGTTTCCTTACATATGTTTCATTTCCATATACCTCCCCAAGCGATGTGGGATTGTGACGACCCCCCTTTTTATGACTCGGGATTTGCCTATACTCGAGTCCGGGATTTGTCTACACTCGGCTTAGGTCCCGAGGTTTGTCCCGCAACCCGAGGTTTGCCCCGCAGTCGTGCTCATACGTACACATTCGGGTCATCACAATCATCTCCCATCGGGGGCCCAACGTCCTCGTTGGCCACATTTCTGGTTGGGTGCAGGCTTTGATACCATTTGTAACGAACCCTTTTATCCTAGTAAGATATTGTCCGCTTTGGGTCGCCCATACAGCCCTCATCCAAGGTTTGCCCCGCAGTCGTGCTCATATGTACACATTCAGGTCATCACAATCATCCTCTCTCGGGGGTTCAACGTTCTCATTGGCTACATTTCCGGTTGGGTACAGGCTTTGATACCATTTGTAACGAATCATTTTATCCCAGTAAGATATTGTCTGCTTTGGGTCGCCCATACAGCCCTCATAGATTTGTTTGGCGAAGACTTCTCAATCGGTCACCCAACATGGTACTGCTCTCACTGAAGAACTTTTATCTTCGGAGTTTTTATAGAATCTGTTGCCAACCAAAACATATCTTACTATCTTGCGAGGGTTTTCTTACATATGTTTTATTTCTATATACCTTCCCAAGTGATATGAGATTGTGACGACCCCCATTTTACGACTCGGGATTTGCCTATACTCGATTCCGGGATTTGCCTACAATCGGCTTAGGTCCCGAGGTTTGCCCCGCAATTGTGCTCATACGTACACATTCGGGTCATCACACTGGCTACACTTGATTCGGGTCGCGACTCAAGTTCTGTTCTGGGCCATAATTAATTCTATACTTAATAATCAGTCTTAGTCATTTTTAAGCCTAAAAATATGAGAATTAAGTATGAAATTTCAAACCTAATTGTAATCATGTTGTAATTAGGTACCGAGGCTTAGAATTTGGGCTTGACACATTATTAGACTTTTTTTGTATTGCTCGGACTTTGGTTATTGGTCGACTCATTTTGAGGTAGAGGTTTATTTGTTTGTCCAACATCATTATTTTCAAATTTTTATTTTGAAACGTGTTCTCATATAAAGAGACATGATCATTTTATAGCTCGTTGGTTTTATTGTACTATGTATTAATTTTCATTAGACATATTTATTTTGAAAATGCACATTTCATGTCGTGTGCACCAAATTTGATCGACTCATAAAGGTTTTCTGTGTTTGGACGTGCTCTGATATGAAGACCTTTTTCGACCGTTGCAGGATGTGTTTGTTTGTTTTAATTAGAACAATAGGACAACTAACTGTGTTATGTCTTTGTGCGTAAAACACTAAATTTGATAAGGATCTTTATTTTTTAGGCTCTAGCGATTGTTGAGTATCGCCATTATCAATGTATGACTATAGAATAGTGTGCTCCGAGTCCATGAATGATTCAATTTTTACAGAGATTTTGATAATGTTCAGGATGGCCTATTTTATGTATGTATCGTAATATAGTGGGATATTTTTATTGTTTGACCTATTGCTTGTTTAGAAAATAGTTTTACGGAAATGTTTTGATTATGACATGCTCCCACATTCTTTTTAACTTAAATTTTTAAATACAAAATTTTACTCCTATTGAGTATAGTCGATTTACCTCAAACCAACTCCATCTTTTAGCTTTTAGTGAAAGAGACTTGGAACTGATGCGGAATTGAGCTCCTCGATATTTTAGACTTTATTTTATTTCTTTGAAATATTTATTGGTGAGACATTATAGTTCATTTCGTTACGTTGAGACATTTCATAGTACAATGTTACGTTATTTTGCACAGATTGATATGTTTTGACTTACCTTGATATATTAACTTGATGTCACTGTTGGACTTATTCTTGGGCTCTTACTTTTATTTTGATTAAAGTCTGTTACTACTATTAAAGAATTTAAAATTAAAGGTTGGACAGTTCAGTCTGTTCTTGGGACATGTTGTTCCTCACTTTGTTTTGGGTCTCTTATGGGTTGTGACATTCATGACTATTTTATTTTTGTTTTTCTTGTGTAATTTCCTAAGTTCTAACCTTCTTTCTGAACTTTCTTTACCTCTCTTATAATGTCTTACCTCTCTTATAATGTGTAACGGCCCACTCCCCCAGCCCAGGGCTCACCCCGCGGCCAGCTCAGTGGTACTCCTCATTCGTAGCCCAGGAGCTTGTCCCTGAGGACCTGGGTTCGAGTGGGGGGGAAGGCAAAAACCCTCTGCAGGGAGAGGGAAGATCGTGAGTACACGTAGTGGGCCTGTGTGGCTGCCACGTGGCAGGGCTCTGCGGGGACTGCACAGACACTTGGCCTGGTCGCGGGGTGAGCCCTGGGCTGGGGGAGTGGGCCGTTACATAATGTTTGCCCTTTAATTTGGTTATCGAACTAAATTTCAGATTTTGTATAGTTTCTAACTAATGTTCCATGTTATTGTTCTTTTATTTAATCCTTGAAAATTAATGATAGGGGTCAATAAATTTTTGAAGTTGAATGTGAGTACTTAAAGAGTGTATCGTCAAATAAACCGAACCAATTATTTGATTTTTGCTTTTATTTTGGAGCGGAATGAACCAAAACTTCAAGAACCAGCCAAAAATCTTGTGTTATTTCAGCTCAGCTTTGGTTCTTGAATTTGGACAATTGCAAAAACATGTTTTGAGTTTAGTTCTGATCTCTGATTTTGTAGCTGCATAATTTAACCAAAGACATACTTTAAATTTTAGAGGTTAGATCGGCTCAGCCATTACAAAACTTTCGAAGTCGGTTCTTGAGAGTTTTACTAGTCGAGTGTAGAACCAAGACAAAAACTGGGCCGATCTATGAATTTGAAGTGAACAGACCCCATTGTTCTCACTGCACAATCATCTATTGTCTAATAACTCTTTTACAAAACTTCTTGTAGAGATGACAAACGAGTTGGCTGAGCTTGAAAAAATTTGGCTCAACGAGCCTAACGAGCTAAACAAGCCGAGTCTAACGAGCTGAACGAAAAAAAATTCAACTCAAGCTAGCTCGCTAGCTAATGTTAAACGAGCCGAGCCTAACTAACCAAACACACATAAATATTTTCAATTTATATAAATGTAATGTATATTTCTAAAAAAAATTAATTATTAAAATTATAATAATTATTTATCATTATAATGTCAAAATATAATAGTTAATTGTTTAGTTAACAAAATTATTTTATTAATAAATAAAATGACATGTATTTAGGAAAAAAATTATTTGAGATGATCTAATAAAAAATATTACATAAAATCATAACAAATATTTGACAGTTATATCATTCCAAATTATACTTATACTAACTAGGTTGGCAAATATCTAATTGTCAATCATTTTCAAATAAGGTGACAAACGAGCCGGCTCAGCCGAGCCTGAAAAAATCTACCTCACCGAGCCTAGTAAGTTAAACAAGCTAAGCCTAATGAGCTCAGCCTAAGAAGTCGGACTAAAAAAAATTTCAACCGAAACCTGCTCGCGAGCCCAAGTTAAACGAGCCGAGCCAAACCTGATACAGTATCGTTGTATGACTATAAATACGACAACACTAGACTATTCCTCATAAACTTAATTAATAACGAAATAGTAACAAGAAGTAACATTAAAAACTTCTAGCATGGACGAACTAGGTTGTCATCGAATAAAAATTAAATATTTTTTGTATGATCCCAACCCGAATTTATTAACAACAATGGGAAGAAGTGCTCGCAATCTACTCTTTCAAAAGAAAATCAATTCTTAGCCAGAACATGTCATCTGAGAATATAATATATATAAGAATGTAATAATAATAATAATAATAGGCATGTTAAAAGAATCAAAAGCCAACCCTACTTCCACTAGCTGCTTTGCTGTCTTGCCTTCTTCTTCTTTGCTTAGATTCAATGCAATTACTGTTAATTTGTCTTCATGTTTATCCAAGCCCAAGGTTTTAGAGATTAGATAGGATTCTTCATCATGTAAGACAGACTGCCAAATATAGATCTATGAAGTGTATGTCCCTTCCTTTTGACCATATCCCTCTCTCTCTAGTTTCTCTCTCATGTTCATTTACTATATAAAGAAACCCTAGAACTGTGAGACGATATCAAACTCCAAGAAGAGTCTTTTTGAGTTTAAGTTCGGAGCGTAATTGTAACACCCGGCATTTTTGCCTATGTAATTATTCCCCGAATATGTAAGCAGAATTTCTCCGATATGAATGCAATGATTGTTTTTAATAAAATTGTTGATGTGTTTAATCGAGCGAGGGTGATTCGTGAGACCGTATCGATTAAACTAAATAATGTTTTAGTTAAAAACCAATGAAAGGGCAAATTAGGAAGAAATTAAGGTTGGTGGGAGAAAACAAATAGATGATTGACATGTGGCAGCTTGTTGAAGAAGTTAAGTTCTTTCTCCTACGTGAATGTTCATTCACTTCTCTGTTTCCCCTCATCTCTCTCGGCTTTCTCTCTTCCAAGCGATTGAAACAAAACTTCCACACTTTGTTTCTCCAGCGTTTCTCCGTTTTCTTCAGCAAAGGTGAGCGTCTTTTAATGCTAATAAATTTGGACAAGTTTAAGGTGAGTTTTTATCGAAGTTTAGGGTTTCGGTTTTCGGTGAAAACTCACTGTTTTTGGATGAAAACACGTTGGTGTGTTTTCTAAAGAGTTGAAATGTGTTTGCTGCATTTCCTACGAGATATTAGTTAGCATTTGTAGCGTGTTTAAACTCTGAACATTCATGCTACAGGTCCGAGCTTTCCAGAGACGTTCGAGCATCTGACACCGCAGCAACCAGGTAAGTTCATACGTTTATGTTGGCCCTTATGGCCCTACAACTTGGAGGTACTAGGTATGGTTTGGGTAGATAGGTTCTAGGTTATGCTTTAAGTTAAACATGTCTCTGTTATATTCTGTTTCCCTGTTGTATCCACTCTGCCATCTGTGAATGTTAAGTATCGCACTTATCCATGCATACACGTTTTCCAGTAAAATCATGAAAATGTTTTTCAGCACTGGTTTTGAAGTAAGTAAGATAAAATCTGTAATGTAATGTGCGGTTAAGTGTGGATGAGGACTGGCATCCTGTCAAGTACTCCTGTTATGTCCTGAAAGTGGCATGTACATCCTGTTGCGCCAGCTCCTCCTCCCACTTATACCTTCCTGTCCAGTGAAATGTAATGTAATGTAATGTTCATGTATTTGAAACGTTCATGCATAGCATGTGCATCACTGCATTTATTTCTGACATGTTCTTACTGAGCTCTAGGCTCATAGGTGAACTCCCTGTTGTAGGTATGGATTCCCCAGATGAGGACCTTGCTCATCAAGCCGATGAGTAGTGGATGGGGGCGGATCGAGCTCACGGGATGGTTGCTGCAGCCAGACAAATCCTGTCCCGAGGTTTAAGTATTTAAAGTAAAGTCTATGTCTGTAAACCCTACTGGAATTCTGTGTTTGGTTTTTTTAACTATGTTAGGATTCTGTATTTTTGGTTGTTAAAAACTCTGTAGGAAATTCTGTTGGATATAGATAATGTAAGGTATTCTGTTGGTTAAGCTTTCTCTTGTTAAAACCTCTGTATTCGACAGTTGAACTATGTTTTGAAGTATTCTGGAATTCGTTTGGAATATTTTCTGTTAGTCTATGCATGGATGGTCTCTGGTTTTTAGAGCTATTTATGCAGTGTGATTCTTCATAAGTTTCGGTTATGCCTTCTGTTGTGTTCGAGAACCATGCTTTGAATTGGTTTGAGGAACTGGGACTTTCATATTCTTCTGTTTTTCTGCCTCTGTTGGTATGTTCTCCTGTTAAAAAGTTGTCCAATTCTGTCTTTAAAAATTTAGTCTTCCGCCCAGTTTATGATTTTGTCTTCCGGTTGACGTCAGCATAAGTCTTCCGCCCAGTGTAAATTGTCTTCCGGTTGCCGACATCATAAGTTTTCCGCCCAGTTTATTCACAGTTTCTGTTTTGTCTTCCGATGACGTCAGAACATCTTCCGGCTGACGTCATCACCTTCTGCCGATTACGTTAAATGTTTGTATCTTCCGGTTGACGTCATCCGTCTTCCGGCTGACGTCACCACTTAATCCGAATTCCGTTTGCTGCCTGTATCTTCCGCCTGACGTCACCCATCTTCCGGCTGACGTCACCACCTCTTCCGCCCAGTTTTATTCAGCCTCTTCCGCTGAACACTGTACACCTTTTGTCTTATTCGACATCCACCGCCAGTCTTCCGCCAATGCTTCCTGTTTCCTGTTTCCATCTCCGCCAGTCTTATGCTTATTTCTGTTCGGTTATTCATTTATGAGACCTGTTTGCTTTCCATTCCAGGGAACTCTCTCTCCCCCTGCAAATGTTTTCGATTACTCCCTGCAGTTCTCTCTCTCTGTTCACTGCTTTGATTGTTCTATTAGTTTAAAAAAAAATAGTCACCGTTTCCTGTAAATGTCCCGGAGTGACGGCTCCGATCCTGGAACCCGATTCGGATCCGGTTTCGGGCTGTCACAGTAATGTTTCGGTAGCTGAATCACAGCAAGTTCTTCAATGGGTAGCTAGCTTTATGTACAACGAGGTGGTTGTAAGTTGAGGTAACCCTAAATATTTATATGTTGCATTTTTTGAAGGGAAAAATGCTAAAAAGAGACAGAAGTATAGTAAATAGGCAAAAAAAAGAAAAAACTTTCGTTTTAGGCGAAAAGGAGAAAGATGTATGAGAAATAGGCAAAAAAAAGGACAAATCGGTGTTTTTTTCCTCAGTCACGGCAAAAGGCCGGCTGGTCTGATGGACCAGCCGGCCTCTCTATTTTTTTTAAATAAAAATAAGTGAGAGGCCGGCTGGTCTGATGGACCAGCCGGCCTCTCTATTTTTTTATTAAAAAAATTCTATTTTTATTAAAAAAAATTAGTTTTTTATTAAAAAAATTTTAAAAAATAAAGGGAGGCCCTCCTCTTTTTTTTAATTAAAAAAAATGGTTAGGTTGTACGATTTTAAAAAAATACCAAACGATATTCAATTTACTTGAAATTGTTATCACATATTCGTCACATCATGGGAAGATAATCTGAGAATTTTCGTGATTTTGTAACACTTGTACGATTTATTATAACAGTTTTATAAAGTAATTAACTAAAATTATAATAAATCGTACAAGTGTTACAAAATCATGAAAATTTTCAGATAATCTTCCTATAATATGATGAACATGTGATATAAATTTCAAGTAAATTGAATATCGTTTGATGTTGTACGGACTTCGATCCAAAGCGGACAATATTGTACTAGAAGTATTGGAGAACTCCACAAAAATTAATGGCGGGTGAGAAAAAACAATATCAAACGATATTCAATTTACTTGAAATTTATACCACATGTTCACCATATTATAGGAAGATTATCTGAAATTTTTTTTGATTTTCTAACACTTGTACGATTTATTATAATTTTAGTTAATTATTTTATAAAACTGTTATAATAAATCGTACAAGTGTTACAAAATAACGAAAATTATCAGATTATCTTCCCATGATGTGACAAATATGTGGTAACAATTTCAAGTAAATTGAATATCGTTTGGTATTTGTTTAAAATTTTTAAAATCGTACAACCTAACCATTTTTTTTATAAATTTTTTTTAATTAAAAAAAAAAGAGGAGAGGCCCGGCCTCCCTTTATTTTTTTAAATTTTTTTAATAAAAAATTAATTTTTTTTAATAAAAATAGAATTTTTTTAATAAAAAAATGGGAGAGGCCGGCTGGTCCATCAGACCAGCCGGCCTCTTGCCGTGCCTGAGGAAAAAAATACCGATTTGTCCTTTTTTTTGCCTATTTCTCATACATCTTTCCCATTTTTACCTAAAACGAAAGTTTTTTTTTTTTTGCCTATTTCCTATACTTCTGTCTTTCTTTAGCATTTTTCCCTTTTTTGAACTGTGGTAGTTCAAACATATGTATTTTTCAATCATAAGGGGAACCTCTTAATGAATAGAAAAGATTATAAAATATGAAGAAAAAAGACTGTTTTTTTTTTGTGATGCATAAAAGACATTGCAGAGATGGTTTTCAAAGGTTGAAGACGGAGAAGGATGAAGATGGAATCATGGTAGATTTATCAGCTCATGCAGGAAACAAAGTGTAACCAATCAGTGATCAAGCCACGTCATCACTGATGAACTGTAAGAAAGAGAGCATCAAGAAAGGGGAGACTAAAAAAACCAAAGCTTTATCAAGAATGAAAGAGCTTCTCAAATGGGCCGCTTCCCAAAGTCTGATAAACCTTCCAAATTTATCAAGGTCAACTTCTTAACTTCTTTGTGAATTTTGTTTGATTACCAAATGTACATATCTCTATATTAAGTTATCATTCGAAAAACTCAAACAACGTGTGAAAACTACCCTAGCCTGGGAAGGCAAAATGACCTAAAATCAAATAATTGTGAGAACTTGGTCTATGCTAGAGACAATAGTAACTTAGATTCTTTGAGAGTGGTCCAAAAAAATAATTTATAAGTAAAATTTTCCTTTCAATATATTATAACGTATTTTTGTATCAATTTAAAAAACAAAATCATACAGGCTTCAAACCAAAATAAATAATATTGTAATAGCGGGACTGAAACTTCACATAATAGTCGTGTTTTGAAAGCGATTTCTTAACAGAACAAAGATCGTACATGACCCTTTTTGTTTAAGAGACCCACTCTTAAAGATCTTTTATGTTTTTCAGGTTTTGTACATCGGAAATCGTACATCTTTGAGAGTAGTGACAAATGACTATTTAAGAAATGATGATAATGGCGACAATGGCGGTGACAGCGGCAAAGAGTCTCCAAAGATAAGCTTGAGATGGGATACAGAAAGTTGTTGTACAACTTCCTCAACATTCTCTTTAATTTCAAAACTTTGTTTTTCCTGCAAGATTGACTCAAACTTACACAGCTTTCCTGTAACGCCCGGCATTTTTGGCCGGGGAAATTATCCCTTAAATTATCGAACGAGATTAATTTTACATTAATAATGTATGTTTTGGTGAAATTGTAGGAATGTTTTGTGGAAAACCAAATTATGTTCAACCAAAACAAAACTATTTGGTTAGAAATTAATGGAAGGGCAAATTGGGGAGGAATTAAGGTTGGTGGGAGATAGCCAATAAATAGTTGACACTTGGCAACTTGTTGAGAAAGTTATGTCCTTCCACCTACGTGAAAACTTTCATTCACTTCTCTGTTTCCTCCCTTCCTTCTCTGTTTTCTCTCTTCCTGGCGATTTAAAACAAGTTTCACACTTTGTTTCTCCTGCATTCTCTGCTTCCTTCAACAAAAAGGTTAGCATCTACTCATGCTAACAAGTTTGGACAAGTATAATGTGAGTTTTTACCGAAGTTTAGGGTTATGGTTTTTAGCGAAAAACTCACTGTTTTTGGATGAAAACACACCGGTTTGTTTTATAAGGGTTTGAATGAGTTTGGATCAGATTCTACAAAGTTATTAGTTAGCATTTGCAGCTTGTTTACTTTCCGAATGTGCATGTACAGGTTCAAACATTTCCGAGGCGTTCAAGACCCTTAATCCGCAGCAAACAGGTAAGTTCATACCCGTTAGGTTGGCCCTTAAGGCCCTACATCACGGAGGTACTAGGTAGGTTTTATGTTCTGTCGGGTTGTCTTGGGTAGAAATGATATAGTTTATGTTCTGAGTTGTAAATGTTCTGCTTTACAGTTTGTTCTGTCATTTATGTTGCATGCTGTTTAAGTTTAAGCACCGAGAAAGTCCATGCATACACGTTTTTCCCAAAAGCTCATGCAAAAATGTATTCTGCACCTGTTTTGAAGTGAAGAAAGATAAAATCTGACTGTCTGTAATGTACTGGTTAAGTGTGGGACGGGAACTGGTGTTCTGTTTCTGAATTTTTAGTGCCTTTAGTGCACTTCTGTTACGCCTGTTTTCCCTATAAGCCCCACTTTCTGACAGATAAAAGTAATGTTCTGTAATGTCACTGTATTTCTGAAAAGGTTCATGCATGGCATATGCATCACTGCATTTTCTGACATGTTCTTACTGAGCTCTAGGCTCATAGTTGAACTCCCTGTTGTAGGTACGGATCCTGTAAACGAGGACTTTGTGCCTCAAGCTGATGATGATCTGATGTAGTTGGCGGGTCGAGCTCATGGGGTGTGTTTGTGGAAGCTAGACATAAATCTGTCCAGAGAAAGAAAAGTTTTGAAGTTCTGTATTTAGGTTTTAAAAACTTCTGTTATAATGAATTCTGGAAATCCATGTTAAGTTCTGTACTGTTTTTGAGATTTTAAAACAATGTATGGATTCTGTGTCGATGTTTGTGCATGGATGGTCTCGGGGCTTAGTGTGATTCTTCTTAAGTTTATGTTATGCCTTTCTAATGTGTTCGAGAACCATGTTTTGAATTGGTTTTGAGAATCTGAGACTTTTATACTTTTTTCAGATTTTCTGCCCTCTGTTGGTATGTCTTCCTGTTAAAGAGTTGCCAGATTTTCTGCCCTCTGTTGGTATGTCTTCCTGTTACAGAGTTGCCAAATGCTACCTTTAAAACTATGTCTTCCGATTGCATCCTCCGTTGTTTTAAAATCACATCTACCGTTGTTTTTATTACATCCACCGGTCACTGTTCACGTTTTGCATCCACCGGTCACTGTTCACGTTTTGCATCCACCGGTCACTGTTCACGTTTTGCATCCACCGGTCACTGTTCACGTTTTGCATCCACCGATCACTGTTCACGTTTTGCATCCACCGGTCACTGTTCACGTTTTGCATCCACCGATCACTGTTCACGTTTTGCATCCACCGATCACTGTTCACGTTTTGCATCCACCGATCACTGTTCACGTTTTGCATCCACCGGTCACTGTTCACGTTTTGCATCCACCGGTCACTGTTCACGTTTTGCATCCACCGGTCACTGTTCACGTTTTGCATCCACCGATCACTGTTCACGTTTTGCATCCACCGGTCACTGTTCACGTTTTGCATCCACCGGTCACTGTTCACGTTTTGCATCCACCGGTCACTGTTCACGTTTTGCATCCACCGGTCACTGTTCACGTTTTGCATCCACCGGTCACTGTTCACGTTTTGCATCCACCGGTCACTGTTCACGTTTTGCATCCACCGGTCACTGTTCACGTTTTGCATCCACCGGTCACTGTTCACGTTTTGCATCCACCGATCACTGTTCACGTTTTGCATCCACCGGTCACTGTTCACGTTTTGCATCCACCGGTCACTGTTCACGTTTTGCATCCACCGATCACTGTTCACGTTTTGCATCCACCGGTCACTGTTCACGTTTTGCATCCACCGGTCACTGTTCACGTTTTGCATCCACCGGTCACTGTTCACGTTTTGCATCCACCGGTCACTGTTCACGTTTTGCATCCACCGGTCACTGTTCACGTTTTGCATCCACCGGTCACTGTTCACGTTTTGCATCCACCGGTCACTGTTCACGTTTTGCATCCACCGGTCACTGTTCACGTTTTGCATCCACCGGTCACTGTTCACGTTTTGCATCCACCGGTCACTGTTCACGTTTTGCATCCACCGGTCACTGTTCACGTTTTGCATCCACCGGTCACTGTTCACGTTTTGCATCCACCGGTCACTGTTCACGTTTTGCATCCACCGGTCACTGTTCACGTTTTGCATCCACCGGTCACTGTTCACGTTTTGCATCCACCGGTCACTGTTCACGTTTTGCATCCACCGGTCACTGTTCACGTTTTGCATCCACCGGTCACTGTTCACGTTTTGCATCCACCGGTCACTGTTCA
The DNA here is from genome assembly GCA_022432975.1 of Begonia masoniana. Classification (NCBI taxonomy): domain Eukaryota; kingdom Viridiplantae; phylum Streptophyta; class Magnoliopsida; order Cucurbitales; family Begoniaceae; genus Begonia; species Begonia masoniana. The sequence goes on from CM039516.1 coordinate 12,358,355, forward strand.
CGTTTTGCATCCACCGGTCACTGTTCACGTTTTGCATCCACCGGTCACTGTTCACGTTTTGCATCCACCGGTCACTGTTCACGTTTTGCATCCACCGGTCACTGTTCACGTTTTGCATCCACCGGTCACTGTTCACGTTTTGCATCCACCGGTCACTGTTCACGTTTTGCATCCACCGGTCACTGTTCACGTTTTGCATCCACCGGTCACTGTTCACGTTTTGCATCCACCGGTCACTGTTCACGTTTTGCATCCACCGGTCACTGTTCACGTTTTGCATCCACCGGTCACTGTTCACGTTTTGCATCCACCGGTCACTGTTCACGTTTTGCATCCACCGGTCACTGTTCACGTTTTGCATCCACCGGTCACTGTTCAAGCATCATTCCAGTTTAATTTGATCTACTGCCCACAGTAATCTGCTTTTTGAAAAACCAAGTCTTCCGCCAGTCTTCCCCCTAAGTCTTCCGCCTACGTCTTCCTGTTTTAATCTGAGAAGTTTTAAGGGTTTGTTTTTAAAAGCTCAGTCGGTTTATTAAAAAAAAAAAATAGTCCCCGTTTTTGTAAATGTCCCGGAGTGATGGCTCCTCGGCCCGATCGGGTCTGGGGCTGTCACAATATAACCCGAACCAGAATAATATTACCTCATTTTTCGTAGATAAATCTTAATTTTTATCAATAAATTTCAAATCTTTATATCAATTTCACGTCTTTAATTCAAAAGTGAACTTTCCTCCATTTTTCTCAAACCAATTATATCAAATAACTTATTCTAATTTCAATACCTTTTGGGCGAAATTGATACTTGAATAAGATCAACTAATTAAAAGTCTAAATATTTACTTTATTCTTCAAGAGAAAGCCAACAACTTCCACATACCTATGTGTTACCTACAATCCTCTATTCGATTTCTTCCTATAAAATCCGAATAATGATCCAAAACTCAATCATCCAAACTGAAATATAATTGAGTAGCATGTTAATATCTTCAATTTTTCCATAGAAATAACGAATCGACTACGCATAGAACTTACCGTCAAATATTTTTGGGTGTCAGAACCTTTGATCTTCCCAAATTGAACAATACTGCTCAGCTACGAAGATCCTTTTCTCTCTCGAATAGTTTCGCAAATGGAAATTTTGGGTCTGAATAATGAAGAATAACGGCTACAAACAAATATCTCCTTAGTAACCGCCAACATTTAAAATGGTAGAACCATTATTTAAAAAGAAAAAATCTCACTTCATCTATTTGAAACGGCTGTTAGAACAATTCTCCACTTTGATTTTGATTGTGATCTTCTATGGATGGATTTTTGTAACGCCCCGAGTTATCTGAACCCGGTTTACTACTCATAACACTGAACCGAACCATGACGTCTTGATGTTAAATTTAAAATTTCACTCGACAGCCAAAATTTAACTTTTTCTAAAACTAAATATATTTAAAAACTTGCAGCGGAAAATCAATTGAACATCAATGAAGCTAAGTAACCTGTGAAAAGATTTTAAAATGACTGTTGGAAGTGTTAAGAGTAATTGGCCAAAAGACGTAAAGCTTAAAAAAAACGCGGAATGCCCGTGAAGTTGCCGAAGTCGAACACATCTGCCGACGACAAAGTCAACGGAAGAAGCAGAATTAGGAATAGGAGGTTTCTACCGATGACGTGTACAAACAACGCACCACTATCTACCGACAAGCCAACACAACTACATCTGCCGATGAAGTCAACATAACTTCATCTGCCGGTGGAGTCAACATAACTTCATCTGCCGGTGGAGTCAACATGACTTCATCTGCCGATGGAGTCAACATAACTTCATTTACCGATAGATTTCCATCTGCCGATAGACAAGCACGCGACATTCATTGACAACGACATTACGACTCCTTCCGATAAGATTAAAATATACGCTACATCTGCCGATAGCAAAACTACAGGTTTTGCAACTTGCACCTGCCGATGACGTCAGCCGGATGTCCCCTTTATCCAACATCTGCCGATAGACTTCAGAACAGCAATTCTGCTGTATTCCAAGAAAGCTCTGGCTATCAAGGATTTAAGCATTTTACTAAGACCTATCAGAGACAGATCAAATCATTGCATCACTCAAATCCAGTAGAAAACAGTATTTTCAAAACCCAACAGAACACTAATATCAAAGATTCTCAGAATGTATTCAAAGTTTTGAAAGACACTACTATCATAAAATTTTCAGAAAAGGAAACATCTATACTGAACTAGTTACTCCCAACTCAACACCTGCAACCATGGATTAAACCGCCTCAACAGATGACCAAACCGATGCCTGAAAATGCTCCTCCAACCAGCCTATTCCTCATGTTGGTCGGTAAACATACCTTCAGCAACTTCTTCACCTACATTACAAAACTCATCTATTAGCCTAATGCTAAGCAAGTAGAGCTATGAATGAAATGGATCAATGAAGCAATAATTTCCCTAAACATGCGGTCTCTACTCTCTCATCTCAGTTGTATTCAAATTCGTTCTCTGTTGATCCCTCTGTACGATGGGAAAGTGGATCAGTCATTCCCCAAAGCATACATCCTCTGATCTCAATTAAGGGGCGGATTAATTCCCTTAACAGTTTAACTGGTCTGATCCCCCTGTAGGATTGGGAAGTGGATCACTTTTCCCAAAACCTCAATCCTCTGTTCTCAGTTAAGGGGCGGATTAATCCCCCTTAACAGTTGTTCTGATCATCCTGCTCACACTTACCATGCGTTTCATGTAAATTCATTTTTGTAATTCTTTCAAAAACATGATGCATGACAACTGGAAAATAAACATACAAAGCATACATAAATCCGACTGTTTTGTGATGTAGGCCCGAAGACACAAACAAACTCTACTTACCTGGATTCTTGGCGAGTGCTCGGTTAGGAGCTTCTTCGGGATCTTTCTCACCTAGAACATAAACAGAACATTAAGTCAACCTGTACTAAACCTCATTCTAAGGCATTCAGAAAACCTAAGGGAATAGTTGGGAGTTCTGATCGCCAAGCATTACTGATTCTATGCTAAACCCGAACCTACTCACTTTCCTGATGAGTTCCCAAAATACATATCCAACACTCCCCCATACAATCTTCCTTAGTTACTAAGTCAGAAAAATCGAGGTAGAAACTTACCTAGCTCGGCGAACGGACTCGGGGAAGGAAATCGCCTGGGAAGTCTGCTGGTTTGAGCTGAAAACCGAGAGCAAGAATGAACAGTGGCGGCTAAGCTCAATAAATTTCTTTTAAATAGGTTATCCACTAATAAGTTTTTAATTTACCATAATGCCCTTGCATATCCATTCATTAACCTAATCCATATTTGCACATCTTAATTTGACAAATTAAATTGGGTTTAATGGAACCGGGTGCTACAATTTTATCCTCATCCAACATAATTTTCACCAACACCTAATAAGTCTAAACAATCACTAAACTTAGTAGTTGGCAACACTTGTATTTGCAAGATTTTTTTCTGTCAATTTTTTCTCTACAACTATCACTCCTTGATCGATGACATCTCTTGTAAAATGATATCTCACGTCAATGTGCTTTGTCCTGTCAGGGACTACAAGACTATCTATTAGATAGATAGTTAGATTTGAGCTATCTATATTCAGATTGTAGTTGATAACGCCACCACTTTCTTTATGCATGCTTTCTAACTAACCACACCTTCAAATGCCGTGAAAATATATCCCGAGGTTGATCTTTTTGAATTAATACAGTCAACATAATCTACATCAACATAACGAACTACTACGTTATTTCAAATTTGTTCTTTTTCGAAGACCATGCCTACACTTAGTGTCCCAACAATGTAACTCATTGTCCATTTTAACACATGTTCATGATCTCTGCAAGGTTCAACTATGAATTGACTTGTTACACTAATAGCATATGCAATATATGGTCCAGTACATATCATTGTATACATTATACTCCCTATTAGATTTGCCCAAGAAACGGCCATAAATTTATTTTCTTCTTCGGTTAAAGGACATTGTTTCTTTGAGAGTTACACTAATATAATATATAACTAAGCAATAATGTTTTTATATTATATGAATTTTTGAAAAAAAGACGTACAGAATGAAATAAACTTTCAATGCTTTGACTATATATGTGCACTCTCAAATAGGGAGAATAGTTGTGATGACAGAGCCGGAGAAAAAGAAGTTTTGAAATTAGGAAAATATAAACCTGTAACCCATCAACAAGCCAAAAAAATACAGCAGTGATGCACCATACTTATATTAATGTCAAATAATGCCAAGCAACACTAATGCAAATCTTAATTTGAAGGAAAAAGAGATGCATCATGCTGACAATTAGTACCAAATTAAATAAGCATGTGATGTGCAAGTCTTATTGAAGGAGAAAAAGAGACCGATTAATATGCAAAAGAATATAATTTCTTCACAATTAACTCCATAAAAAGCAAAAAAAAAAAAAAAAAGAAGGTTTAAAATTATGATAAAGAAACAACCTGCAGAATGAGCTTTCTTTGATGTTTCCCATGTACAGAGGTAACATTAAGAGCTAGTATATGTGAATAAATAATAATGCATTGTTTCATATTTAAAAAAAAAAATTGAAAGTTTTGGAAGAGTCATATGATCACAAGTCATGTAATAAAAGAACTCACAGCACAAGAAGTCTCTTCAAAAGAGTTGAATGTCACAAACTTTGCTATTAGGGTCTTGCATAACCTACAAAAGTTTCAAAAACAAATGATTCTATGACAAGTGAATCACAATTAAGTGCCAAAGATGCCTCAACTTTCTCTAACCTTGCAAGAGATGATTATGCCAAATAGAGAGAACAACTTCATCAGCTTATAGATATTTCGTGATGAGAATACTATTGAAAAAATTTACCAAATTCAATCGTCGAATAATAACCAGAAAATTAGGTTGAACAGCAAGAAAAAGAAATAACACTGAAGATTTAACGTGGTTTGGAAACTTGGTCCTACATCCACGGATGCAACCCTATAAACTCCTTCATTGAATTGGAAATTTGTCTCAAATACAAAGTGTACCTGTAACGCCCCAAATTTTAAATTCTCAATTTAATTTCCTCAATTTGAAACACTATTTTGAAAATCATAAAAATTTTCCCCAAATAGAATTTGAAACATTAAATATTTGGTCAACATTGAAAATAAATGCGGAATTAAAATACTTCACTTTATTTAACGATAAAATTCAACACATTTTATTCAAAGCTTCAACTTAAATAAAAACATGAAATATCTTCGAAACACTAAAATATACTAATTTAAATCCCTTCCTTTAAACCAAAAGTATTTTCTTCTTCTGTATGCTCATTTGCATATGGGAGATTCTCAAGCAACTTCATTTCTTCCTCAGACAAAAACTCACTACATCACAAAATTACAACTATGAGAATAACTGAGTAAGCAAAAACATGTGCAAGTGCAAAATTAACATTTCTTTTACCAAATCTTGATTTAACAGTTACATACTAGTTGGTACTCATTTCCCAACTTTCGTTCAGAGTTAGCCATCTCATTATCGTTCATGCGTTGTCATCTTACTTTCGTTCAGATATAACTCTCTCATTGTCGTTCAGGCGTAACCATCTAATTTTTGTTCAGGTGTAGCCATCTCATTGTCGTTCAGGCGTAGCCATCTCATTTTCGTTTAAGCTCACCATCTCATTGTCGTTCAGGCCTTTGCTATTACGTATTTTTCGTCAATTCCATCATATTCATACACATACAAAATGTCCTACAAATTTTATCTTTATACAATTTTATGTCAATGTCTAAACATACGTGCTCAAATATCAGAAACATGTAACAAAATAATTATAAGAAAATAACATAGATTTTGTGATGTAGGGCTGTGGCCAAAACTTTGAAAACGTGGTATTTTCATTTACTTGGATTCTGAGAGAGTATCAGGATTTTTTCGGTATTTCAAATAATTTTCTGCCTAAATAAAATATTGGTATTAAAATTGTCACGACCCTTACCCGTGATATCGTTTTTTTTTTTTTTAAAAAAAACTTTCACTTTAACTGTACTTGAGCGGAAATCTTAATCAAAATCGAAATCGGAACTGAGATCGAAGTTTGTTTAGTAACTCTTTTAAAACAATCCATAAAACCATTAAAACTTAAAATAAATAAAACCTTTAAAACAATTAAATAATAAATAAAATTTAAATCTTTTTTTTTTATATAAGTGGAGTGGCGATCAGTAGCCACAAAAGTGGCTATTGATCGCCCATACCTTTCTTAGGTATGGCGATCAGTAGCCACAAATGTGGCTACTAATCGCCCCATGGGCTACTGCAACAGGCGACTAGTCGCCTGTTGCATGTCGCCAGTGGCGACTTATCGCCACAATTGTGGCGATTAGTCGCCACGCTCTCTGGATTTTCTCGAGAGAGCAACGCCACATTTCTCCCAAGGGGCGATTACTCGCCTCCCAAAGGCGAGTAATCGCCAGACTCTCTGGATTTTCTCCAGAGAACCGAGCTTCTTCCTTCCTCTCTTTTTTTTTTCTTTCATTTTCTTCACTTCGCCCCTGCACTCCACATAAAATCCAAAACTCACAACACCAAATACACACAAAGCCTAACACTCATCAACCCCTTCTCTTCTTTCATTTTCTCTTCACACAATTATCTTACATACATCCTTAAAACATACTTCAAACATAACATTTATCCAAACCCCCAAACACAACACAATTCATCACGTACTTCTCACACTAACACTTCCACACTAAATTTACCCAAAACTCATAACCAACACAAATCACTTCAACATACAAATGAATTTCAAATAAACGAACCGCGTTGTTCCGTTTAAACGTTTAACAATCCTACCTGTTTTAAAAACAATAAAAAACGTTTCAAAACACTATACAATCACCAAACATCCTAAAACATATCTAAACGTACTAAAAATCCATCAAATTCATCATTATCCCAACAATACCCAAAAACTCTCAAAACACCTAACCGTGAGTCGACCCGCCCTGCCAAAACACGCTCCGCCGCCACGAGCTCCGCCACCGACCATCTATACTTGGTCATCGTAAAGAGGTTCCTCACCTTCGTTCTCGTCACCTACATCATACAATAAATCCATTAAGCCTAATGCTTAGTAAGGAGCGTACTAAACATAATTTTACATATATGCATGACATTTATAAAACATTTTCGTTTCATTTCTGTTAAACCGTTTTCTTGCCCCGTAGTACATTCATGACTTGCCCCGTAGTACATTCGTGACTTGCCCCGTAATACATTCATGACTTGCCCCGTAGTACATTCGTAACTTGCCCCGTAGTAACATTCGTAACTTGCCCCGTAGTACATTCGTGACTTGCCCCGTAGTAACATTCGTGACTTGCCCCGTAGTACATTCGTGACTTGCCCCGTAGTACATTCATGACTTGCCCCGTAGTACATTCATGACTTGCCCCGTAGTACATTCGTGACTTGCCCCGTAGTACATTCATGACTTGCCCCGTAGTACATTCGTGACTTGCCCCGTAGTACATTCATGACTTGCCCCGTAGTACATTCATGACTTGCCCCGTAGTACATTCGTGACTTGCCCCGTAGTACATTCGTGACTTGCCCCGTAGTACATTCATGACTTGCCCCGTAGTACATTCATGACTTGCCCCGTAGTACATTCGTGACTTGCCCCGTAGTACATTCGTGACTTGCCCCGTAGTACATTCGTGACTTGCCCCGTAGTACATTCGTGACTTGCCCCGTAGTACATTCGTGACTTGCCCCGTAGTACATTCATGACTTGCCCCGTAGTACATTCCTGACTTGCCCCGTAGTACATTCATGACTTGCCCCGTAGTACATTCGTGACTTGCCCCGTAGTACATTCGTGACTTGCCCCGTAGTACATTCGTGACTTGCCCCGTAGTACATTCGTGACTTGCCCCGTAGTACATTCATGACTTGCCCCGTAGTACATTCGTGACTTGCCCCGTAGTACATTCATGACTTGCCCCGTAGTACATTCGTGACTTGCCCCGTAGTACATTCATGACTTGCCCCGTAGTACATTCATGACTTGCCCCGTAGTACATTCATGACTTGCCCCGTAGTACATTCGTGACTTGCCCCGTAGTACATTCATGACTTGCCCCGTAGTACATTCATGACTTGCCCCGTAGTACATTCATGACTTGCCCCGTAGTACATTCATGACTTGCCCCGTAGTACATTCATGACTTGCCCCGTAGTACATTCATGACTTGCCCCGTAGTACATTCATGACTTGCCCCGTAGTACATTCATGACTTGCCCCGTAGTACATTCATGACTTGCCCCGTAGTACATTCGTGACTTGCCCCGTAGTACATTCGTGACTTGCCCCGTAGTACATTCATGACTTGCCCCGTAGTACATTCGTGACTTGCCCCGTAGTACATTCGTGACTTGCCCCGTAGTACATTCGTGACTTGCCCCGTAGTAACATTCGTGACTTGCCCCGTAGTACATTCATGACTTGCCCCGTAGTACATTCATGACTTGCCCCGTAGTACATTCGTGACTTGCCCCGTAGTACATTCGTGACTTGCCCCGTAGTACATTCGTGACTTGCCCCGTAGTACATTCGTGACTTGCCCCGTAGTACATTCGTGACTTGCCCCGTAGTAACATTCGTGACTTGCCCCGTAGTAACATTCGTGACTTGCCCCGTAGTACATTCGTGACTTGCCCCGTAGTATTTGTCGTCATTCACTTCATTTCGTTCTTTAATTCAACGTTTCATAAACTGCTCATAAATAGTTCGTATGCACTTTAGTAAAACATGATGCATGAGTATAACATACGTAAGGAAAAACCTATCAAACGAGCACTACTTAAATCACTAAAGCACTACCTAAAACTACCCGTCCTTTCTACCAACCCCCTATTTCCACTTTTTCATCACATCAAACATCATCAACATTGTACGACGTAGGCCTAGTTGGCCGGAAAGCCTAACGCTCACTACCTGGCATCCTAAATATGCCGGAGCACCGTCCTTTGAGCTTGGGTTACCTAGAGCATTAACACAACAATCATTAATATCGACTTTCAAACATCGAATCTAAACAATCGACTTCTCGAGCTAGGACAAACTCTTCCAAAAACTCTAATTCATTTTCTTCTAGGCATTTCATCGAGCACGTGGTGCTCACCAACTTCAAAACTCCATTGATACTTTACAAATCATTTTCAACAACCTAAACTTAACATTAAACCTCAACCAACATCATCAATCTACTCCAACAACCTCAATAATTACTAATACATCATTAATGAGTAATAAATAAACAACCCTAACGATTTCTATCAAAAACCCTAAGTTTCTCCACAAACCCTAACTAAAAATAGCTTCAAAAATGAACAATATCTTGACTAAAACGTAGAGCTTACCCTAAGAGTCGATTTGGGGAAGAAACTAGAGGAGAAACTCGCCGGAAACAGAGGAGTCGCCGGCGTTGAGGATTGGCGATGGAGAAGGAGCAAATCGCGAGGGAGAGGGAGAGTATTCGTGAGGGAGAAGGAAAGTGAGGGAAGAGAGAGAGAAAACTCTTTTTAACTAAAATCTTTGATTTTCTAAATTACTATTTTACCCTCACATAACTTCTTAACTTAATTCACTATTTGTCTATCGGTTTAACTTTTCCAAATTTCCTTATTTCTCCAAATATTCTATTTTATTCCTAGGGTCTTAACAAAACTTCCCGTTGGTCATTTGGACTTAATTTACTATTTCCACGAATAAAACGATATAGGGCTTACAAATTAAAAACCCGGCAGCTATAACTTAAAACTAGAATTCAAAGTTTCCGGGTGTTACAAAAATTCCACTTAATTAAATCATATTTTAAAAGAATTTAGGCAGAAATTCCTTACGTGTGCTTTTAGGTCAGATAGAGTTGAATTGGATCAATTAGGATGACTTTCAAAATTTTCCTGCCTAAAAAAATATTCGATATTAATTCCCCACTTTAATAAATCTATTTCGCAAGGATTTAGGCAGAAATTGTTTACCAGTTTATTCTTGGATCGATTCGAGATAGTCGGGTCAAAATTTAGGTCGGGTCATTTTAGTTGGACCAGATTTGGTTTGGTTGGACCGATTTTGGTTTGGCTGGGCTGTTCGGTTTGCTGGACCAGTTCGGTTGGACCGTCCTTTAATGAACCAGGTCTGGGTTATAAAGAAACCTGAACCCCTTCCTTCCTCTTCCTTCTTCTTCTTCTTCATCGCACGCCCAAACACACAGAGAGTGTGTTGCCAGATGGAGGTTCGGCGGTGACAACTTCGACCAAAGGAAGCTTCATTGGAGCTTGGTTGCTCAAGTGGAGGACTATTTTCTTTAGAGTTGCTGCGCGCCAGAGGTTGAGCAGTAGTCAGAGCTAGAGGTAAGAGTCTCTGAACTCGAGAGGTAGAGAGAGTTGTTGGTGTGATTTCTCCTTCACTGAACCTCTTCTATTTATAGGAGAGGTTCACACCCCGCTCCTCCGAGAAGTCTGAGTTCAGCTCGGATTTTTCGAACTGAACAGAGCATCTGCTCCCAACCTCAGATTTCCAAAGGTGAATCCCCCAAATCCGAGTTCAATGGATTTGTAGTTGGTAAATTTGATCCCCAATCGGATTTCCAGAGATGTTCTCCGTGGTTTAGTGGTTAGGGAAGGTGTAAACCCAATCTTCATCTGAATTTGGACGATTTTCAGACTAGATTCTTATAGGATCGATATCTTAGAGATTTTAGGAATTAAATCTTATATTAGGTTTTTTATTTTGTATTGATTTGGGGATTTCGAACTTTGAATTTAGAATTTTGAAATCCTAACTGTTACAGTACCAATTAAAGAAGAAGACAAAAAAAATGCAGCAGGAGAAACCCAAACTTAGCTACCAGCTTCAACCTCACCTATTTGTTAATCTTGAGAAAAATCCCAAAATCGCTAGCTGCTTTTATTCCCTTTATTGCCCAGCCCTAACTTCTCTATATTCTCTATTTCTTGCTCTAAGATTGCTGATATTGAATAAAAAAGAAAATTGATATAAACAATAACCCAAGAGATAAATATACCAAACCGAGTTAGCTTAACCCATAAAAAATTGAAAGCTAAAAATTCACAAATACATTACTTGGATGAGTTTTCCATTGACAAGTGTAAAGTTCACAATGTACAAGGTGTTAGCACCTAACATCAAATCTAAGGCAACCTTTTTAGGAAACCAAAAATGCAAACCAAATGAAAAAGAATAAAATTGAATTTATCAAATTTTGAAGAGGAACGATAATGTATGACGCAATTAAAATTTGCAGAAGGTGGAGAAAAATTCACAACTTTCTCAGTGCCAATTAGAAAATGATCCTATAATGCAGAATTTCATGAAAAGAAGGACAATATTTTATTGTAAAAAGGAAATATACAAAGTATTTTTTAAGGAAGAAACAAAATTTGTGCAAAGTTTTCAAATGTCGCTCTAAATTAAAAGAATAACACCTCAACTATCAAATATATCAATAAAAGCAAAACACTTTAGTGCTTGGATGTAAAAGGAATATCTACTTAACAACTGGGAGCATACTAAACATTACAATCAAATATAGAAAAATTTAGTTATTATTTGCGTCTGGTTTGAAAAAATTTAACCAACTTGTATACGTACCTTATTGAGCATGGGAAGAAGAAATCGATCCTTAGAAACCTTGTTATCTACAAGAGTTTCTTTTTTTAAAACTTTTTGATTATGAATTAGTAATTGTTGACCACAAGGTTAATTATTTTTTCCTTGTTTATCTTCAATGATCTTCTTAACAGTCATGACCTAATAAAACAGTTTAACAAAAAAAAAAAGTGAGAATAATTTTAAAGTTAGACAAACGAGGCAACTTTCACTCAAGCATATATAAGATTTAGTTATAGAAACTAAGGCATCGAATTTCAAGCTATCTATATCTATATAGCAATGGAAGACAAATTAACCCGAAAATGAGACTAACTCGGTGGAGGTATAATCCGTCGAAACTAACTCTAAAAACACGAAATTTCTTATCTAGGTTCAATCACTAAGGCTAAATACGCATAAATAAGAATAAGAATAATTAATTTGCTCTCTGGAAACAAAACTGCTTATAGAATCGAAAAATAAAACTCAATATCACACGAGAATATCAAGTACGCAATAAGGTGAACAATCTTTTGACGTTTTGTAGATTTGTGGAGATTAAGTATATCCAAGTAAGTAAATGCCAGAGAAGTTTCAATGTTTCTACAAACAAAAACATGAAGAAATCATTTACCAGCCTTACTTGGTGTGGATGGAAGCCATTTACCCATGTTGCAGAAGTTACTCATGTTGATGTCGAATGGCAGTTGTATCATTACTCCTCTTTTGAAAAAATCATTGTCCTCGAAAATAAACTTTGGCTATGACTTGGTAAATCACCATTTATTTTCGATAGCGTCTTTTATTTAATCTATCTTCCATTTAATTAAAACTTCAGACTTTGAGCAATTTTTTCTTTGCCACAATAACTCAACGATCCAAGATAACTTATAGTGGTGAAAGAACTTTGTGTAAGTGGTAAAAGTTGCTTAAATACATTCGTATAAACGAAAAACTAGGGGTGTTCAAATCTGAACCAGAATAAAAAAAACCAGACCAGAACCGGTAAAATTGGTTCGGTTTTGATAAAAAAAATTGAAATGCGGTTCTAAATTGCAAGAACCAAAGTTATTTGTGGTTTGGATCATTCAGAACTGACATTAACCGAACCGAACCGAGAAATTTCAAGTTCTAAGCCCTAAACTTAACCCCTAATCTTTATTATGTTCTTTTCTCAAGACCCAAGTCTCGACTCTGAACTCTAAAGCTCTCTGGAGTCTGGTCGACCGGCAACGAGCCGATGACAACTGCTTTCTTCCGTCGACAACTTCTCAAAACTCGACTCCTTGGCTAGTACGTTCTACTATTCTCTACTTATTCTGCTTTTCTTTGGCTGTTAGTGTTTGATTTTGGGAGACTCTTTGGGCATGATCAAAAGCAATTTGTTTGTGATTTATTCTTTATCATTTTTGCAACATTCTGTGCTGTTTATTGTGTTGTTTTCTTGTTGTTAATTTCGTGGTGTTCGTTCCCCTAATTTTCAGCAAACAGTCATTTGTAACTGTTAAAATTTTGGGTTAATTTTCATTGTGTTGTTTTATTGTAGTTTCAGAACTGTTTGAATTTTGGGTTCCTGTTTTTGGGTTCCGAAAGTGAATTTCGATTTTGACCACTAGAAACTTTCTATTGGTTAATTTTAATTTGAAATCAACTTTCTAGTGGTTGATTTTCAGTTAAACTTTTCACTTTTCAATTTCGGTTATGACTGTGTATTTTAATTTTCTTTTGATTGATGTGAAGTGTGAACTTTGTAGTTTAATAACTTTAATTGTATCTTTGATTAATTAATTATTGTTTTAAGATGGAAAGCATTACTGAAAATGTAGAGGATGCTACTCTTAGTCAAACGAAAAGAAAAAAAATCAGTTTGTAATCATTTTACTAAGATTGAAAGTTCTGATAATAGCAACCTTAGAACACAATGTAATTATTGTTCATAGTCATATGCATGTCATGCATCGAAGAATGAGACATCAAATTTGAAAAGAGACATCCTTACTTGCAACAAATTGTTGGCAAATGTCGATAGGAAGCAAAAGACGTTAAACTATCAGAATATGGGAGGGGGAATAAATGTAACTTGTTTTAGTCTTGCAACCTGTCGAGATCTGCTTGTAAAGATGATTATTGTTGACGAATTGCCAATGAAATTTGTTGAATGAGAGGGTTGGTATTCGCAATATGTTCAATGATAACTCTTTAGTTAGAGTTATTTTATACTATTTTTAGTTAATAAAATTCGTACAATTTGAGTGAATATAAATGGAATGTGGTCAAAATTATAAAAATTGCTATAGGTTGTTAAGCATGGAAAGAATTTAAGAAATTAATGACTTTTATGTCTATTTTCAAATAAATTAGATTATTAGCATTAATTTGAATAGTTGTTGTTATCTTTGGCCACAAAATTAGGATAGATTTGATTGTATTATTTGAACGACCAAAAAGAGAGGAAGATAGATGGAAGATCCCTTAAATCAAGGAAAAGAGAAGATTTTGGGGCTGATTAGAAAGAAAAATAAAATAAAATAAAATAAAAAAAGAGAGGAGAAAAAGGTACGAAAGGAGGAGTACGCAGGACACCAGAGAAGAAATAGAAGAAAGAGGCTCTGCATGCTTCCAGATTGGATTTCTACAATTCTCCCCATGTGCTTTTCATTGTTTCTTTGATGAATATTGTTAATTTAAATTTTTTTTATCATGATTTTAGACTAGACTTTTTATTTTGGTTAGGAGAGAAAGTACTCGTTATGTGCTTTACTTAGATCTATGAAAGTTTACGTATTTTTCATTGAACAATCTATCATGAAGTTTATTGCTTAATTCAAATTGTGTCGACAGGCAAATTTGATGTTACATGTTCCTATTGTATCGATAGGTAGATAAAAATTTTAAGATACATGACTGATTAAATAAATTAAATTGTTATAAAGTTGTTGACATTAATTTATTTGGCATTGATAATAGGACTTTAAAAAATTTCGAATCAAGTTTTATTCTTTCAAAGTCGAAAGAAACTTTAGGTCGAATTTAATTAGGCAATTCGAAAGAACCCTAGAAAAATATTCGTTCTCGCTATTCTGTGCAAAATGCTATAGCTTTATGTAGCATCAATAGTAATTTGCATGTAACGGAAAAATCGACCCTAACCAAGGCTTCCATCATCTTTATCTTCTTAATTTATTTCAATTTAAATCTTTATTATTTCTAAGTAAACTTTATTTTTATCATTCCTTGCCACTCACGCCATTTTTATATTATCCTCATATTTATTTTTATAGAACTTTATAACAATTAAATTTAGTTAAGAATATCCTCGTATGATCTACTTTTACTTACTTTTATTACTTCGTTAGCGACACGTGCACTTGCGTTAGATGTAGAAAATCACTAACATTCAACCATGTTTTTCATACCTTCTAGAACTACCATTGTAATAACCCAGAAATTTTATTGAATAAATTAAAAGTTTTGTTAGGATTTCGTGAGAGATTTTAACCCAAATTATTTGACAAAAATAAAAGAATAATAAAATAGGTTGTTTTAATTAATTTAAAAGAAAAGTGAATGGTTTTTTTTATTTAGGTTCAGGTATTCCCAATGAAATTAAGTCGGGGTTATAATTAAGAACGAGATTTAACGAAAGTCGAAATGGTCGGAAACACGGGAGGGCGAAACGGTAAATGAAGATTAATTAATGGTTAGTTTTATTATTATTATTAAAAACAAAACAAAACATAAAAAAACAACAGAATGGAACTCTGTTGTTCGTCGAATGTCCGAGCGCCGAGGGCCGTGAAGCAGGGGAGAGGGGGAGCGACGGGAGGTGACGTCCTCCGACCAAAATCGACGGCGTTTTCTGACGCTCTCCTGCCAGACGACTCCGACGAGGAGGTTCCGGCCGTCTCCGCGCGCGCACCAACCGGTAAGCAGGATTTTTCCCCTGTTTTCCTCCCTGTTCGAGGTCGTGGATCGCCGAGCTGCTAGAGCTCCGATCGCCGGCCCTTTTTGGTTGCTCTCGGCGTCGAATTGCCGAGCTCGGTGCTGGCAAAGGTTGCCGAGCAATGGTGAGCTCGGATTGAGTGAAATACCGAGGGCTCCAATTTGGGGAATTCGGGTTTTGTGTGTGTTGCTCGGGATTTTGGGTTAGTTTATACCAATTGGGTATGTGAGAGATTGTTTGGTGAGGAATTGGGTGGAATTTGATGGAAAACCGAAATGGGGAAATTTTTCGGGTGAAGGGCAGTTCGGGTTTTCTGATAATTGACCTAGTTAGGGTCGTTTGTTTTCAAATTACTTTTGGCAGGTTAAAATAGGTTATTAGAGGAGTACGTGGCCGCTGGAATCGTTCGATTCCGATATCCGACGCGAGAGTTATGCACGTTTGAAGTCTCGGGTCGGTTGTTACCAAACCCAAATTAGTGGCCGTTTAGTTAGATTTTAGTTGGATTAGACTCGAAATAGTAGTTTGAGAGTAATTGGTGAATGTAAGTTGATTTTGATGAAGTTTGAATTTTTGTTGTAGGTCGAGCCGTAGGTGGACAAGAAACCGAACATCCTCAGCAAGCTAGGACGCCAGGTAAGTAGTAGTGTGGGTGTAAATGTCTGAGAGTCGCCCATAAGGGCCTACACCACAGTTGTTCGCAGGTTGTGAGTCATGTGTTTGTCGTGAGTATGTCATGAGTAGTCTGTATGTGACGTGTAGGTGTAGTCGTCATTAGTGGTATGTTATGTGACTTGTGCAGGGTGTGGGTTAGTTGTATGCAGGTTGTGAGTCGTAGGTATGCCTGTGAAGTGATGGGAATGTGGAGTAGTCGTCAGTTGGTCATGGTACACCACTGTTGTTTGCATGTTGTGAGTCGTAAGCACGTTTTGAGTAGTCTGAATGTGATGTGCTCCGCGAATTCTGAGTGGGACTCGGGCCGGAGTGAGGTGCTCCGCGAATTCTGAGTGGGACTCGGGCCGGAGGTGATGTGCTCTGCGAATTCCGAGTGGGACTCGGGCCAGAGTGAGGTGCTCCGCGAATTCCGAGTGGGACTCGGGCCAGAGGTGATGTGCTCCGCGAATTCCGAGTGGGACTCGGGCCGGAGTGAGATGCTCCGCGAATTCCGAGTGGGACTCGGGCCGGAGGTGATATGCTCCGCGAATTTCGAGTGAGACTCGGGCCGGAGAAGGTAAGCAGGTTAAGGGTCGTAGATACGTATGTGATGGGAAGTCGTCGGTAGTTGGTCAGTATGTAGGCAGTGAGCTTTGTGAGGGTTGTGGGAGTAGGTAGTGAGCCTCGTGAGGGTTGTGAGACGGTTGTACGTAGATGGTGAGCCTTGTGAGGGTTGTGGGACTGTTGTACGTAGATGGTGAGCCTTGTGAGGGTTGTGGGACGGTTGTACGTAGATGGTGAGCCTTGTGAGGGTTGTGAGACGGTTGTACGTAGGTAGTGAGCCTCGTGAGGGTTGTGAGACTGTTGTACGTAGATGGTGAGCCTTGTGAGGGTTGTGAGACTGTTGTACGTAGGTAGTGAGCCTCGTGAAGGTTGTGAGACTGTTGTACGTAGGTAGTGAGCCTCGTGAGTGTTGTGAGACGGTTGTACGTAGATGGTGAGCCTCGTGAGGGTTGTGAGACGGTTGTACGTAGATGGTGAGCCTTGTGAGGGTTGTGAGACGTTGTACGTAGTAGTGAGCCTCGTGAGGGTTGTGAGACGGTTGTACGTGGATGGTGAGTCTTGTGAGGGTTGTGGGACGGTTGTACGTAGATGGTGAGCCTTGTGAGGGTTGTGAGACGGTTGTACGTAGGTAGTGAGCCTCGTGGGGGTTGTGAGACGGTTGTACGTAGGTAGTGAGCCTCGTGAGGGTTGTGAGACGGTTGTACGTAGGTAGTGAGCCTCGTGAGGGTTGTGAGACGGTTGTACGTAGGTAGTGAGCCTCGTGAGGGTTGTGAGACGGTTGTACGTAGGTAGTGAGCCTCGTGAGGGTTGTGAGACGGTTGTACGTAGGTAGTGAGCCTCGTGAGGGTTGTGAGACGGTTGTACGTAGGTAGTGAGCCTCGTGAGGGTTGTGAGACGGTTGTACGTAGGTAGTGAGCCTCGTGAGGGTTGTGAGACGGTTGTACGTAGGTAGTGAGCCTCGTGAGGGTTGTGAGACGGTTGTACGTAGGTAGTGAGCCTCGTGAGGGTTGTGAGACGGTTGTACGTAGGTAGTGAGCCTCGTGAGGGTTGTGAGACGGTTGTACGTAGGTAGTGAGCCTCGTGAGGGTTGTGAGACGGTTGTACGTAGGTAGTGAGCCTCGTGAGGGTTGTGAGACGGTTGTACGTAGGTAGTGAGCCTCGTGAGGGTTGTGAGACGGTTGTACGTAGGTAGTGAGCCTCGTGAGGGTTGTGAGACGGTTGTACGTAGGTAGTGAGCCTCGTGAGGGTTGTGAGACGGTTGTACGTAGGTAGTGAGCCTCGTGAGGGTTGTGAGACGGTTGTACGTAGGTAGTGAGCCTCGTGAGGGTTGTGAGACGGTTGTACGTAGGTAGTGAGCCTCGTGAGGGTTGTGAGACGGTTGTACGTAGGTAGTGAGCCTCGTGAGGGTTGTGAGACGGTTGTACGTAGGTAGTGAGCCTCGTGAGGGTTGTGAGACGGTTGTACGTAGGTAGTGAGCCTCGTGAGGGTTGTGAGACGTTGTACGTAGTAGTGAGCCTCGTGAGGGTTGTGAGACGTTGTACGTAGTAGTGAGCCTCGTGAGGGTTGTGAGACGTTGTACGTAGTAGTGAGCCTCGTGAGGGTTGTGAGACGTTGTACGTAGTAGTGAGCCTCGTGAGGGTTGTGAGACGTTGTACGTAGTAGTGAGCCTCGTGAGGGTTGTGAGACGTTGTACGTAGTAGTGAGCCTCGTGAGGGTTGTGAGACGTTGTACGTAGTAGTGAGCCTCGTGAGGGTTGTGAGACGTTGTACGTAGTAGGACTTTTGTCCTTTTGTGGGGGTATCTGTATATGTTGTATATAGTTATAGTTAAGGGTGATATGTCACCCTATACTGTGGACTTTCTTCATTTTGGTTGATAGCATTTTTCGTCCTGTTATGATGATTGTTTGGAGATTTCGTAGACTAGATAGTCGTGTAGGAGTATTCTGGATTGTTTGGGACTTATTCGTTTGCAGGCACTTAGCATTTTGGAGGCGCCATTTTCAGGCGTTATTCTGCCGAAATTTTCGGGGAGGACGTCGTGGTGCTTATTAGTTAGTAATCCCTGTGGCGAACCGTGAATCCGGGTGGGTTTTCGGGGCGTTACAACCATTGCACGAGATATTTTCTGTGTTTATGAGAAAGAAAAATTGAAATTGAAAGATTATTTTAGAAATACATCTCAGCGAGTATGTTTGACTACAGATACATGGACTTTTGTGCAAAGTTTGAGTTACATGGTATTAATTGTTCATTATATTGATAGTGATTGGATCTTGTGTAAAAGAATCATCAATTTTTGATTGATTTCAAATCGTAAAGGCAAAACGATTGATAAAGAAGTAGAAAGATGCTTGTTTGAATGAGGAATTGAAAATGTTTTGACGATTACAGTTGATAATGCTTCTTTGAATAATGTTGCAATTTCCTATTTGATCAAAACTATTAAGAATTGGAATGATTTAGTTTTGAATGGGGAACACATGCATTGTGAAATATATTCGATCTTCCCTTGCAAGGCTACAACAATTTAGAAATTGTGTTGAACATGTAAAGATCATTTGCAAAAAGTATTGTTTGTCTTGATGTACCTACTAGATAGAATTCTACTTATTTAATGTTAGAAAGCGCCGAAGAGTATGAAATAGCTTTTGCAAAGTTAATTGAAATTGATAGTCATTATTTTCTTGATTTGGGCGGAAAAAGTGAAAGACCACCTACAATAGAAAACTAGGCTAATATTAGAGAACTTATCAAGTTTTTGAAGATATTTTACGATACAACTGTTGCCGTTTTGGCTTCCTCACTTGTCATCTCGAATATTTATATTAGTGAAGTGTGTAATTGGAAAATGGTTATCCATGAGCACTCTAAGTGTGATAATGCATTGATGAGGAGAATGACTATTGACATGCAAAGAAAGTTTGACAAATATTATGGTAGTTGTGATAAGATCAATATGTTGATGTATGTGGCAATTGTACTAGATTCTAGATGTAAAATGGAGTTTTTGAAACATTGTCTCACCATGTTTTTTGATAGTGAGAAGATAAATTATTTAGTGAGACAAGTATAAATTGTGATAGAAAGATTATATCTCCATTATAAATCTGATTTGAGTTTTGAAATTTTAGAAGACAATTTTAGTATAATGGTTGGAACAACTTCTACCGTGATGAGACAAAGTAGTAGTTTTGTGACGACCCTTATTCTTTACCCTTAAATTCTCGTAAAATTTTTCATTTTCTACTCATTTTAAAATGTTAACTTAATTTAGACTTCTAACATTCTAAATCAAGGTACTAGTCGTTGAAATCGTCTCGAAAATCAATTAAAGAAAACCCATTAATATAAGAAAACAATCGGCCAAGTGATAATCACAGTAGAAGGGCAGAATCGCCCTTTTTCATCAGCCGATCGATCGGCTATGGCAAAATAATGAGGGCGATCGATCGCCCTCATATCAGGCGATCGATCGCCCCTCTAGCGATCAATCCCTAGCCGAACGATCGCCTTTACAGGCGATCGTTCGGCAACCTCTCTGGATTTTCCAGAGAGTTGCCATTCTTCTTGCCAATCGATCACCCTCCCATGCGATCGATCGGCAACCTCTTGGATTTTGAAATCCAGAGAGCTTGCCTTCCCCCATCCCATTTCTTTCATTTCTTCCTCTCCCTGCACACACACCTCTAACATTTCCTCTTCCTTCCTATTCCCTTTTCATCAACAAACACTCAATTATAATTTTACATAATAACTATTCTACTCTCATGCATTTCTCAACTTCATCAATCACCCAAAAACCTACTCAAAGCGTATTAGAAAACGTAGTGAAATTTCACAAAAACGAACTGCGTGGATCCGTTTAAAAACTGAACAAAACCCCATGTGAAACTTGAATCACCAAGCAGTTCCAGTAACATTTCAAAATAAACTATCACTTAAATTTCAAAAATTATCCATACACTATTTTACTATCTATACAATTTCTACCTATCTCTAACCCAAAATACCTATACGTCGTTCCCCACGGGTCAAAAGTCGCACCGACTATGCCAGCGCACTCCCACAGACACCCTTCTTCAACCTGCTCATACGTCGGGTGGAGGGAGGTCATCCTCACCTGTATCACAGTCACCTACACTATAGAAACAAACTGTGAGTTAAAAGCTCAGTATGTCTACGTGAATGCAAGTGAATGCTATGCATATGCGATTCGTAAAACATGCTTCCTACTTTTTTGCTATTCATTTCATTTCATACATGTCACCGAGGCTTCACTCTCGGTAGATAAAAGTGGCACATCCGGCGATTGGATAGCCCTTTTCATTTTCCCGGGGGAAAACATGCTTCACCTGTAGGACAACACCATCCCCGACGTGACCATCATTACATATATTTTACCTTTTCATTATCCTTTTTCTTTTCATGAAAACGTGCATGGAAATTCCGTTTCGTGCTTTTTAGAAACAACGATGCATGAACATGTACAATACCATAAATACAACCGAAGCATAAACAACGATGAACATAAACATTGCACGACGTAAACTAAGCTAACTACCCGACCTATTACCCAAAACATCAAACATCTCCAAATTCCTCAATCAACATAATCTTATGGTGTAGTCCAAATCGGCCAAAGTAAGTTACGAGAACTTACCTTGTAACGCCCCGAATTCTCTGAACCAGGTTCGTCACACAAAACCCGTACACGAACTAAAAACTTCATTCATAATTTAAAATTTTGCAGCGGAATTAATTTAAGTAACTTAGAGTTAAACAAAACCATAAAGTGTTTAGATAATCGGATAAAATGTTCGAGATAAATCGACCAAAAGAAATAAAGGTTTAAATCACAAAACACTATTAAAACTCTAAAGACAACCACATCTGCCGGTGAAAAAAAAATCAACGGAAGAAGCAGACACAACAAATATAAGACTCCTGCCGATGACGTGGACCTGAAGACTTGGAACTGAAAGACATTTCTCGGCGGGCTGCACCTACCGATGACGTCAACACAATTTCATCTGCCGATGACGTCAGCACAACTTCATCTGCCGATGACGTCAACACGATTTCATCTGCCGATGACGTCAGCACAACTTCATCTGCCGATGAAGTCAATATGACTTCATCTGCCGATGAAGCCAACACGACTGCACATACAACTTCAACTGCCGATGAAGTCAATATGACTTCATCTGCCGATAGAAATGGATCTATATCTATCGATAGAAATAAGGCTACATCTTCCGATGCCTTTACTGAAGACATCATCCGATAGAAATTTGGATACACCTACCGATAGACATCTCCTTCCGGTAGGTTCAAACTACTCAACTTCTGCCGATAGAATGCATCTACCGACAGATAACAAAACAAATCCCATCATCCGATAGATTCAGGGCGACATTCTGGCTACTCCTAATTATACAATATAACTCCATTTATGAAAAAGAATCTATTTGCCTTACTGAAATCACTCAGAAAAAGATTCAAACCCATGTATTGCTTAAAATCCAACAAGTGCAAATCTTCAAACCTCAGCGGAATGCCATTATCAAATAATAAAACTCAATTTGTTCAAAACACTGAAATCACTACTGTTATGAAAACTCGATCCATCTAAAATAAAGCATTGATAATAAAACCTTCACTCCAACAGACATCAATTAAACTGCCCCATCAGCTGCCAGAACATTGTGTGGATGCACTCCTCCAACCCAACTAGCCTTCTGTGAACTCAATAAACACACCTGCTAAAGCTTCTTCACCTACATCACAAAACTCATCTATTAGCCTAATGCTAAGCAATTAAAGCAATAGTGAAATGAAATACTGAATCATAAATTCCTAAACATGCAGTTTCTACTTTTCTCATCTCAGTTGCATAATCATCGTTTCTGTACAGATCCCCCTGTGAAATTGGGAGTTGGATCATTTCTCCCAAAGTATAAATATCCACTGGCTCGTTAAGGGTTGGATTAATTCCCCTAACAGCAAATCTGATACTCATAACTGTTCAGATCCCCCTGTCGGATTGGGAAGCGGATCACTTTTCTCAAAACCTCAATCCACTGGCTCATTAAGGGTTGGATTAATTCCCTTAACAGCAAATCTGCTTCACGTACTGTTTCAATCTGTTCATTCCTTGCCGATTCAAAATCATGTAAATTCATTTTCGTACGTTTCAAAATATGATGCATGACAACTGGAAATAAGCACAAGAACATACATTAATCCTATTGTTTTGTGATGTAGGCCCGAAGGCACAAACAAACTCTACTTACCTGGTCTCCTGGAACTCGCTCGGTTTCAACTACTTGAAAGCCCTGTTCACCTAGTGTCATAAACAGAACACTAATCAGAACTTCACTAAATCTCATCCCACACCATTCACGAATCTAAGGAGCTAGCATAGAACTTCGGGCCATCGCACATTCTTGGTTCAGCACTAAACTCGAACTCAGCTCACTCACAGCATTCACCAAGTTACACACGCATTGCACTCCCGCTATCTACTCACTATAATATCGAGAAGATGAATGGAAAACTTACCTAGGTCGAAGGTGAATCTCGCGAGGAAGATCGCCTAGAGAGCTCGTCTGCCTGAGTTGAAACCCGAAGAGGAAATGGTATGAAATGGTGGCGGCTACAGTGCATTAAACCCAACCCTCTTCCCTTAAATACGTTATCCACTCTTTGAAAATTGCAATTTACTCTAATGCCCTTTGCCAAGTTATTTAATAACCCTACTTAATTTATTGACTAATAAAGTGTATTTTATTAATAATAAAAGAGCTGGTTCGATAGGGCCGGGTGCTACAATCTACCCCCCTTAAAAGAATTTTGTCCTCAAAATTCAGTACCTGAATAACTCCGGATGTTGTTCCATCATGTCTTGCTGGCGTTCCCAAGTTGTCTCCTCCATGTTCTGATTGCGCCATAAGACTTTCACTAGTGGAACCTCTTTGTTGCGCAATATCTTCACTGCATGGTCTAATATCTTTACTGGTCTCTCTTCATAGGCAAGGGTAGGATGAATCTCAAGGTCTTGCTGTTCCATGACTTGATATGGACTCCTAATGCATTTCTTCAACATAGACACATGGAACACACTGTGTATTCCATCCATAGATGCCGGTAGTTGCAACTGATAGGCTGCTCTCCCAACTCTCTTCAGAATAGTGAATGGTCCAATAAACCTGGGGTTCAACTTTCCTCTCTTTCCAAATCTCACAACTCCCTTGAAAGGTGACACCTTAAGAAAAACTTCATCACCTACCTCAAATTCCAGTTCCTTTCATCTTTTGTCTGCATAGCTTTTCTGTCGGCTTTGAGCTGTCAGGATTCTTTGACGGATAAGAGCAATCTTCTCTACTGTCTGTTGCACAATTTCAGGACCAATCAATTGTGCCTCCCCAACTTCGTCCCAATACAATGGTGATCTGCACTTCCGTCCATATAATGCCTCGTATGGTGCCATACCTATGGTTGCTTGAAAACTGTTGTTGTAAGAGAATTCTACTAAGGACAGGTACTGGTTCCAAGAACCTTGAAAATCCAATGTGCATGCACGAAGCATATCCTCTAGTGTTTGAATGGTTCTTTCAGATTGTCCATCAGTTTGAGGGTGGAAAGCTGTGCTAAAATTAAGTTGTGTTCCCATAGCCTTATGCAAACTCCTCCAAAACTTAGATGTAAATCTAGAGTCTCGGTCTGAAACTATAGAACTTGGAACTCCGTGCAGTCTGACGATCTCTTGCATGTACAATTCAGCTAGCTGATCCATCGAGTAGGTTATCTTTATAGGCAGAAAATGAGCTGACTTGGTTAGACGGTCAACTATCACCCAAATTGCATCATGTCCCTTAGCTGTCCTAGGTAATCCAACAACAAAGTCCATCGTTATTTGTTCCCATTTCCATTCGGGAACTGGTAAGGGTTGCAATGTCCCTGAGGGTCTCTGGTGTTCAGCTTTGACTTGCTGGCAGGTCAGACATGACTCTACATACTTCGCCACACTTCCTTTCATACCTGGCCACCCGTAATACTGCCTGAGATCTCTGTACATCTTTGTACTCCCAGGGTGGACAGAGAATCCGGAAGAGTGAGCTTCATAAAGAACTTCCTCACGAAGCTCATTATTGGCAGGAACAAACCACCTATTTCTAAACTTAAGGATTCCATCGGTAGAATGACTAAATTCTGACTTGTCCGTAGAATCCATGCTTGACTTGTACCCGATACATTCATCATCATTTGTCTGAGCTTCCTTTATTTTCTCAAGAATGGTAGGCTTTAAGGTTATGGCAGAAAGTATAGTTGATACACTGGTCACTGCTTCTAGATTAAACTTTTGGAATTCTGACTCTAAGGTTAATGGCATATTGGAAATCATAGTTGGGGTTGAGGTTGTGACTCTACTCAAGGCATCTGCCACAACATTTGCCTTACCAGGGTGGTACTTAATCTCAAAATCATAATCTTTGACAAACTCTAACCATCTACGCTGCCTCATATTTAGTTCTTTTTGCGTGAAAATATACTTCAGACTTTTATGATCTGAAAATACCTCACAAGTTTGTCCATATAGGTAATGCCTCCAAATTTTAAGTGCAAATACAACGGCAGCTAATTCCAAGTCGTGTGTAGGGTAGTTCTTCTCATGAGTTTTTAACTGTCTAGAAGCATAGGCTATAACCTTATCATCTTGAATCAACACACAGCCAAGACCGATCTTAGAAGCGTCACAATAAATGCTAAATTTACCACCTTCAACAGGGAGGGTCAAAATTGGAGCATTGGTCAGCTCCTGTTTCAAGGTTTGGAAACTATGCTCACATTCGTCAGTCCATGTATATTTCACGTTTTTCCTTGTTAACCTAGTAAGGGGTGTGGCAATCTTTGAAAATCCTTCAATGAACTTTCTGTAATACCCTGCTAGTCCAAGAAAACTTCTAATATCTGTAGCACTCTTCGGTTGGGGCCATTCCTTAACTGCTTGAACCTTGGCTGGGTCCACAGATATTCCATCACCAGAGATCACATGACCAAGAAAGTGAACTCTATCCAACCAAAATTCACACTTTGAAAACTTAGCATAAAGCTAGTGTCTTCTCAGTACATCCAACACTAAACTCAAATGTTTTGCATGCTCTTCCTTAGTTCTAGAATAGATTAGTATGTCATCAATGAATACAATGACAAACTTGTCCAAATACTCGTGAAACACCCTATTCATAAGATCCATGAAGGCTGCTGGCGCATTAGTCAAACCAAAAGACATAACCAAAAACTCATAATGTCCATACTTTGTGCGAAAGGCAGTCTTTGGGATATCCTCAGATTTAACCTTCAACTGATAGTAACCGGACCTAAGGTCAATCTTAGAGAAAACTTTCGCACCCTTAAGTTGGTCAAATAAGTCATCAATCCTCGGCAGTGGATACTTGTTCTTGACAGTTAAGCTTATTCAACTCTCTATAGTCTATGCACATACGCATTGATCCGTCTTTCTTTTTAACAAAAAGGACAGGTGCACCCCCTGGTGAAAAACTAGGGCGTATGAACCCTTTTTCTAACAAATCCTCCAACTGTTTCTTTAACTCTTTAAGTTCTGATGGTGCTAGTCTATACAGGTTTTTAGACACAGGCTCGGCTCCGGGGTAGACATCTACAACAAATTCGATTTCTCTATCTGGTGGTAAACCAGGAAGGTCGTCTAAAAATACATCAGGAAAGTCTTGGACAACTAAAACATTTTGAGGGTTTGCCTTTCCTACAAGTTGCGTGTCTACAACGCTAGCTAGGAAGCACCAATACTCTCTACATAGGGAAGGTCTAGTGTTAATCGAAGTCATCACAGTCATTTCCTTGCTCTTCTTTGAAGCTTGGAAAGTATGTTTCGGGTTACCAGGGGGTTGGAAACTAACTATTCCAGTCCTACAATCGATCGTGGCATAATGCTTAAACAGCCAATCCATTCCTAAGATTACATCAAATCCCAATATATCCATAATAATGAGGTCAGCAGGCAAATTCATGTTCCCCGCTAATACCTCACTATCAGGCATCACTCGATTGGAGTGCATGCACTCACCAAAAGGTAATGTAACATTAAACACATGCATAGAAGAGGTAAACTGTACATCTAACTTATCAGCAAACGTAGATGCTATAAATGAATGCGTTGCACCGGAATCTATCAAAGTAAAAGCAGGCACAGAGTTGACCAATATAGTACCTGACACTACAGCAGGCTGTTCTTCACCTGCCTCCGTCATGGAGAATATTCTTGGTTTAATCATAGCAGGACCACTCTTAGGAACTGGACAGTCTCTGCTAATATGGCCGACTTTGTTACAATTGTAGCATCTGGTGATCCTAGGCTTCGGGCATTCTTTGTACGTGTGGCCAACCTCCTCACAGTTGAAGCACTTCCCAAATCCCATCCTGCACTCCCCGGGGTGGTTCTTCAAGCACTTAGGACACGGGGGAAATTTCCTGACATTCTGTACCTTCCCTCCAGCTCCTTGGCTACTCTGGCCTTCACTTGGCCTCTTCGTTCCTCTCTGATGGTGTTGCTGGACAAACTTTTGTGGGACCTCCTTTGCTCCAGCACACTTCCTTTCAGCCTCTTCCACTTCCAGAGCAGTGGACACAACTTCGCTGAACGTTAAACCTTTAATGCCACAGAATTTGACTCCTCGATAGATCTCCGGCTTCAGTCCATGCACAAATTTGAACACCTTATCCTCGTCCTTATGAGCAAAGTGTCCAGCAAACCTGGACAAGGACTCAAATTGCCTACCGTACTCTGCCACCGACCCTGTCTGCTTCAAATTCAGAAATTCCAACTTCTTTGCGGTCTGGACCGTGCTGTTAAAATATTTCTCATAGAAGATGTCCTTAAACTGTGACCAAGTCATAGTCAGAATGTCGGTGGTGGTTTCAACTGTTTCCCACCAGAGTTGAGCTTCGCCAGCCAAATGAAATGTAGCCAACGTGACCTTGTCTCCTTCTCCTATGCTGGCGCACCTAAACATACTTTCAATCTTTCTAAGCCATCCTTCAGCAATAATTGGATCGGATGACTGTCCATCAAACGTGGGTGGTCTTAGTCTCCGGAATCTATCTCCAGAATGCTCATTGCTAGAACCCGAGTTGGCACTTCCTTGTGCTTCCCAACTCAACAGCACTCCTAACTGATCAGACTGTTGACGCACTATATCTGTCTGCTGACGCATCAATTCGGTCAGCTGCCTAATTACACTAGAGTCCTCTTCATGCCTTGGGCTTGGTATTTCTCTAGGTATCCTTGGTCTTCCTGGTCGTCTAGCCATTATACTAAATTCCCTGCACAGGGTTAACTGCCCTCATAAACATTTTATAACTAAAGCTAACTCAAATACTTACAGTTGTTGGAGTGCTTCCATGCAACGATTGGCACTGATGAGTAATCTTTTGAACAGTTTAACCGAATGTCTCTGATACCATACTGTAACGCCCCGAATTCTCTGAACCCGGTTCGTCACACAAAACCCGTACACGAACTAAAAACTTCATTCATAATTTAAAATTTTGCAGCGGAATTAATTTAAGTAACTTAGAGTTAAACAAAACCATAAAGTGTTTGGATAATCGGATAAAATGTTCGAGATAAATCGACCAAAAGAAATAAAGGTTTAAATCACAAAACACTATTAAAACTCTAAAGACAACCACATCTGCCGGTGGAAAAAAAATCAACGGAAGAAGCAGACACAGCAAATATAAGACTCCTGCCGATGACGTGGACCTGAAGACTTGGAACTGAAAGACATTTCTCGGCGGGCTGCACCTACCGATGACGTCAACATAATTTCATATGCCGATGACGTCAGCACAACTTCATCTGCCGATGACGTCAACACGATTTCATCTGCCGATGACGTCAGCACAACTTCATCTGCCGATGAAGTCAACATGACTTAATCTGCCGATGAAGCCAACACGACAGCACATACAACTTTAACTGCCGATGAAGTCAACATGACTTCATCTGCCGATAGAAATGGATCTATATCTATCGATAGAAATAAGGCTACATCTTCCGATGCCTTTACTGAAGACATCATCCGATAGAAATTTGGATACACCTACCGATAGACATCTCCTTCCGGTAGGTTCAAACTACTCAACTTCTGCCGATAGAATGCATCTACCGACAGATAACAAAACACATCCCATCATCCGATAGATTCAGGGCGACATTCTGGCTACTCCTAATTATACAATATAACTCCATTTATGAAAAAGAATCTATTTGCCTTACTGAAATCACTCAGAAAAAGATTCAAACCCATGTATTGCTTAAAATCCAACAAGTGCAAATCTTCAAACCTCAGCGGAATGCCATTATCAAATAATAAAACTCAATTTGTTCAAAACACTGAAATCACTACTGTTATGAAAACTCGATCCATCTAAAATAAAGCATTGATAATAAAACCTTCACTCCAACAGACATCAATTAAACTGCCCCATCAGCTGCCAGAACATTGTGTGGATGCACTCCTCCAACCCAACTAGCCTTCTGTGAACTCAGTAAACACACCTGCTAAAGCTTCTTCACCTACATCACAAAACTCATCTATTAGCCTAATGCTAAGCAAGTAAAGCAATAGTGAAATGAAATACTGAATCATAAATTCCTAAACATGCAGTTTCTACTTTTCTCATCTCAGTTGCATAATCATCGTTTCTGTACAGATCCCCCTGTGAAATTGGGAGTTGGATCATTTCTCCCAAAGTATAAATATCCACTGGCTCGTTAAGGGTTGGATTAATTCCCCTAACAGCAAATCTGATACTCATAACTGTTCAGATCCCCCTGTCGGATTGGGAAGCGGATCACTTTTCCCAAAACCTCAATCCACTGGCTCATTAAGGGTTGGATTAATTCCCTTAACAGCAAATCTGCTTCACGTACTGTTTCAATCTGTTCATTCCTTGCCGATTCAAAATCATGTAAATTCATTTTCGTACGTTTCAAAATATGATGCATGACAACTGGAAATAAGCACACGAACATACATTAATCCTACTGTTTTGTGATGTAGGCCCGAAGGCACAAACAAACTCTACTTACCTGGTCTCCTGGAACTCGCTCGGTTTCAACTACTTGAAAGCCCTGTTCACCTAGTGTCATAAACAGAACACTAATCAGAACTTCACTAAATCTCATCCCACACCATTCACGAATCT
Source organism: Begonia masoniana (assembly GCA_022432975.1). Lineage (NCBI taxonomy): Eukaryota > Viridiplantae > Streptophyta > Magnoliopsida > Cucurbitales > Begoniaceae > Begonia > Begonia masoniana. Next base: position 12,388,477 of record CM039516.1, read on the forward strand.
AAGGAGCTAGCTTAGAACTTCGGGCCATCGCACATTCTTGGTTCAGCACTAAACTCGAACTCAGCTCACTCACAGCATTCACCAAGTTACACACGCATTGCACTCCCGCTATCTACTCACTATAATATCGAGAAGATGAATGGAAAACTTACCTAGGTCGAAGGTGAATCTCGCGAGGAAGATCGCCTAGAGAGCTCGTCTGCCTGAGTTGAAACCCGAAGAGGAAATGGTATGAAATGGTGGCGGCTACAGTGCATTAAACCCAACCCTCTTCCCTTAAATACGTTATCCACTCTTTGAAAATTGCAATTTACTCTAATGCCCTTTGCCAAGTTATTTAATAACCCTACTTAATTTATTGACTAATAAAGTGTATTTTATTAATAATAAAAGAGCTGGTTCGATAGGGCCGGGTGCTACATACCTCGCGTCCCGTGCACACCGAGCTCCTCGTTTTGAGCTTTGTCACCTAAACATTCCATAGTGTCCTTTATTAAAAACCGAGCCTTAACAATGAAATTTCGTAAACTAACGAAACTCCTAACTAAAGGAAATTTTCTAAAATTCTAATAAACCTTTCTCGGGCATTTTGTCGAGCAATTTATGCTCACACATAACAAACCTCCATTAATGGAGGTTTCCAAAGCTTCCATACCCAATTTTCCATACAAAACGCCCAAATCATCCATTATATCGACTAATTACTCTAAATAAGCGTAAAGACGGCAAAAACTAACCGTTCCTAACCTAACCCGGTTATTTTCGACAAAATCTAATGAAACCCTAATCGTTTAACAATCTTAAAAATCGAGAATAAAGGCCGGGAAACACTAAAGTCTTACCTAGGATCGTGATTGGAGAGGAAAACGTGAAGGAACTTGGTTGATCAAAGAAAGAATCGTTGAAGAGGGAGGAATCGCCGTTAGAGAAGCCGTCGCCAGAGAGAAAGGGAGAGTTCTGGAGGAAAAATCGTTTAAGTGTGAGGGAGGGAGGGTTTTTTTTTTAGCTATTTAATAAATTTGACTTGTCAAATGACAAGTTTGCCCTTTGGTTTTAAATCTCCCGTTTAACTCATTGTTCGACTATCGGTTTGGTTTCTCCAAAATTTTCTTATTTCTCCAATAATTCCGACTTATTAATAGGGCTCTATTAAAACTATCCGTTCGTCAAACGGATTTAATTTACTATTTTAACGAATTAAATCGCTATAGGGTCAAAACGAAAACTTAGGCGTTATATTTCGATTTGAATTTCTGAAATTCCCATATTTTTCCTAAAATTCATATTAATCACAAGGGTTCCATTAAAACTCTCGCTTCGCAAAACGGACTTATTTCAATTATTTACGAAAATGCCATTGCGCGCAAAATTCGAAAACCCGTAAAATCGGGTATTATAAGTTTGACCCACAATAAGGTGTATGAGATGTTTTGTAATCATCATAATGAGCATGACGTTTCAAATAATAAGACTGAATTTCATCAATATTTATATGAAAGACTAGAAAATTTTTCAGATAAAAGTGATATTCTGGCATGGTGGAAAGCGAATTCCTTCAAATTTCCACCATTGAATAAAATGGCAAGGGAAGTAATAGTTATCCTCATTTCAACGGTTGCTTCGGAGTCAGGTTTTAGTAGTGGAGGACGTGTAGTTGATTCATTTCGTAGTTCTTTGTCCCCAAAGACTGTCGAGGCTCTTATTTGCACTCAAAGTTAGATTCAGACGTCAAAACATGAATCTATCAACATTAATTATTCAGTGGATGATATTGACAAGGTTGAACAATGTGTGTTTTACATCTTTGTTTTCTTTTCATTTTATATTTCTAATTCATTTTACCTAATTGGTTTATCAACAACATTTTACAGATTTTACATCAACTAATGGAGATGAAGATAGTCTTCCAATATTGGTGGAATAGTTGAAGGCTTGAAGCGGATATTATTCAGCATTTTTTGGTTTTTCACTTTTTGATAACGAATAATATTACTTACTTGATACTTTGGTTTAATTTTATATTTTGCTATATTAACTTGTTTTGTTATGATATTATGAGATACTGACAAAACTATATATTTATTTTTGGGGTATATTTTTTAGAGTATATAATATATTTTATATTATTTAAAATATTTTTTTTAATATTTTGACGAACCGGAATCGAATCGATAGTTTCGATTCAGTTATCAGTTCGGTTCCACTCAGTTATCTGACCGGTTTTAGACTAAATCCCAAAACCCGAAAGCTTGTCAGTTCGGTTTAGTTTCACTCAAAAACCAAATTGAACCGACAAATGCACACCCCTACGAAAAACCCAAAGTATCAAATGTATGCAAAAGTCATATCTTAGTCTATCTTTAGCTCTATCTAGCAACAGTATAGATCGAATCCAATGATATAAAACTAAGTTAATAAATTTAAAAAAAGAAAAAACAGAGAGAATTTAATCTACAAATATTAGATAAAATAACCCATAATTTACAATGATTGCAAAAAGTAGGTAATAACCGATAATTATTTCAAAGCATCGTCCAATTGTAGGTTTTCATGATGACTACCTCAAAGAAACTTTCATATATATATATACATACACACACATATACATACCCAATACCAAGGTGTACAAATAATTGAGAATAAAAAATCAATTTGGAGTGGGAACAATTATCCTTCTTGATAATACGTACTTCTCTTGAAATTATTTTCATGACATAAGAACAAAAATAAAATTTTTTCCAGAATAAAACATTTAGAAGTTTTAATTATCAATCCGATGAAGTAATTTTGAAGATTTTGAAAAAAATCTTCAAAATTTGAAAATTCTCTCTCCAGCCGAAAAAAATTCAACAAGACACTTCTATGTGATCTTGGATTAAAGGCATTATTGTTTTCTTTGGTGTTGAAGAAACATACCGGTGGTTTTTAAAATATCCCTTCAACTCTCAATATAATAAGACGTATTCTCAAATTTGTCATTAATAGCTAAGATCATTCAAACTTACGATTCTAAAGAGTATAGGATTATACTCTTCAAAACAAAAAGCTCGATTCTCATGGAAAAAGAAAAACTCAAAAAAATGTCACTTACAACAATTGACTGGCATTTCTTTCATACTGACACTCAAAGTATGAAGTCCCAACGTTGATTCCTGAAACAAACAACATTGTTTTGGCAGCGGCCTGATTGCCAGCAAAAATAACTGATCGAGGAGGATACAACAAGCCTTTGTAATCACCCAGTATCTGAACACTTGAAATCAATTCATTTAGTCTAGTTCCTTGACTTTTCTTTTCTTTACATGAAATTGTTGAGGCGTGCTCTGTATCCTTAGCTAGGTCATTTTCTTCTTCTTCAATGAGATTAGCAACTACAAGGATTGTGATGTATGATAACAAGCATAAGCATGTATCTAACTGAGGCATAGACCCTTCGATTGGATCCATTTCCTACCGAGCAGAAAATAACCACTGCTATCAAATAAAAATACAATTATACTTTACAGAGAAAACAAAGCAAGATTATAACCTAAACTATAATTCTATGCCAATTAAAACCTAAAATCAACACTTCGATCTCCTGAGAACAGATGAATTTGGTTCCAGCAATCATTTTTCCAGGATCATAAATTCACAAATAACACAAATGAAATAAGGTTAACGCTTTAAACACAAAGTCACTGCCCAAAGAATAGCTTTCTGCAAACATCTAACACCAAGTTGGAGACTATAACATAGAAAGAAGAAAAAATACAGACTGGATAAATTAATATTATTACAATATAAATCAGATTATAGAAAAATTAATATTACATGAATTACGCATGTACCGTAAGTAAGCCAACTTGATAAATTTAGGGAAACATGTAATATCTTAAATGAACACCCTCATTAACGATGATGAATTTTTTTTTTTTTATTTGGGTAGAAAATATCTGACCCTTTAACATAGTCGAAGAGCTCCACCAAAGGCTTAAAAAGATGTATTGCCAGGTTGTACCATTTATTGCTTGAAGGGCTTTGATCAAACCTGAAGATGATGAAGTTTTTTTTTTAGAGGTTAAAATCATTTTAACCTTCAAAGTATCAGTTTAGTTTAAAAAAACCCTCAAAGTATGTTTATGCTAAAAAAAACCACCTAGCGGTTAGCCGATAACCCCCAATTCTGAAATTTACACATCGAATGAGAGACCGTTCTCCGAGAACGGTCCCCCGTTCTATTGGAGCGTTCGCCACGTGCAACGCACGGGGAGAACGGAGAGTGCGTTTGGAGGTGGAGACTCCCTGTGCGTAGAACGTGCCCCGCATGTGCGCGCGGGAGGTCTTCACCCTCAAATGCACCTCCCGTTCTCCTCGTACCCCGCACCTACGCACGGGGGGTCTCCACCCTCAAACTCACCTCTCAGAGAACGGTTCCGGTAGTGACACCCATGATCACTTAATAATTGATCACGGGCGATCAATTATTTGCTGTGATCAATTATTAAGTGATCACGGGTGTCACTGTAGGAGAACAAAGGACCGTTCTTAGAGAACGGTCCCCCGTTCTACTACAGTGACACCCGTGATTAGCCAATAATTGATAATCATGATCCCCCGTTCTCCTACCTTATTTAAGGAGTCTCTCGCCCTTCATTCTCTCCACCTCCAAGTTCTTTAACTCTCTCAAACCTCTCTACTAGTATCTTGCTCCGGAGAATTTTTGTTGTATAAACAACGATGATGGATTCTGATTCATCTAGAGTAGTTGATTTAGATGAGCCAACAACTTTTGATGTCGATCTGTGATCAATAATTAGGATAAATATCAAAATAAGCTCTGAAGTATAAAAATATTTTCAATATATACCTTGAACTTTTGACTTCGTCAATTGAGATTTCATATTTTGAAGTGTTAGCAATGAACATCTTAATGTTAACGTTCGTTAGTGTTTCCGTTTACCTCGTTAATAAACCTTAGATAATTGATAATTTGTCCATTGTCTCACCCTCCCTTCCACCTCTTCTCAGAATAAATGATTATCTAGTAATTTATCCTCCTACTTTACAATTTTAGCAGTCCATAATTTGAGACGTTAGTCCGTCCGTGTAGGAGAGGTAACCATTCATTTCATAAAATTGTCGGTGACATTATTTTGATGAACTTCGTAGTTCAAATTAATGGCCACAAAATTTAAAGGCATTGAAAGTTTCAAAGTAGTGTCATTGATAGCAGCGGGACCCGGAGAGAACATGTGGGCAACATTGATAGAGTGGTCATTATATTGATTATCATTATAAATAATTTTTGGTTACTAACTCTAGCATATGCAATGCATGGTTCATCTAATGGGCCGCAAATATTGGTTGGGTGGTGTGACAATTCTTGAAAGAAAGTTATTAAGTAGTGTATTTTATGAAAATTATTATTAAAAATCGGTGATTAATTAAATAAAAGAATCATATTTTGTTATATAATCCTACAGTATTACGTGTAGCATCGAGTTTACATAAAATATATGTTTTTTTATTCTTTTAAGAAAATATTCATTTAAAATTGATATTTTTTGTAGATTGCTAATGATGCAAGCATATTTGAAAGAATAAAAGATTTTGAAAGCTTGAGATTGCATGTGTACAAAAGTAATATTATATTTACTCTTTACTCCTACTCTTTAATTCTTACCCTCTAACGTGACAAATATTAATTGATATAATTAATATAATAAATTATAAATAATTAAAAGAAATTATTAGTTTAATCAATCAAAAGTAAAATTAGAAAGTAAACGTAGACTCAAGTTTTAACCATTTGCTTTGAAAGTCTCACTCAAAACATTTTAGTACAAAAGAGAAAAGATCGTATTTGTGTTTGTGTTTCTGTGTACATAGTACTCGTGTTAAACAACAACTACAAGTCATTCCCAATTAGTATAATCTTTATCTGGTCAGGGGTTGAAAACTCTCTACTTTGGTCAAGCAAAATTAGTTTTCTAAGAGTAAATAGTTTTATTTATCACACGTTTTAATGTAATGAGTTGGATGTGATCAATTGTCATGTTAAACATGCACATCATATAATACAAGATTCAAATTCCACCGTGACTAATAACTCACTTTCAAGTAACATATCTTCAATGGTTTCTCCACCCATTTCATGACTTAGGTCCAAAACTTCCCAATTGTCGTCTCTCCATTAAGCCTCGTTATCCAAGGGACTTTGAAGTTTTTTTTAGGGTGATTAACAAAAAAAAACCTTAACTATGAGATAATTAACAAACTCGCCCTTAAACTATGTTCTATTTAGAAAACAACCATTGTCGTTCATATCTCCATTAAAAATTTTTTGTGCGGGATGCCCAATCTTGGAGAGTGGGATCCTCCTTTGTGAATTATTGTGTTGAAGCGGAAGCCCGCTTTTCAATAGTGGAATTGCGCTCCACTCACGGACAAATTTTAACAGAGATATGGACAACAAGAGTTATTTTGATAATAGAGCACAGTTTAAGGATGAATTTGTTATCAACATAGTTCAAGGGTGAATTTGTTAATTACCTCATGATTTAAAGTTTCTTTTGTTAATTACCTTTTTTTAAGGGTGGATAAACTGTTTCAGAGGTGGACGGACCCATGGACATCTGTTTTTTTGTTTATTTTTTTATTATTTTTGAAATACCACAAAGAATTGAACTAAAAATCAGGCCGACGTGCAAGCCGATAAATTTTCAGAGACATATTAGTTGATTGTTTTTCACACAGTAATGATTTATTGAAGTCTTTTTTTTACGGTACATTATCATATATATTATTTTGGATAAAACTCAAAAAAACTCTTAAACTATGAGGGAAGTGACAAACTGTAACACCCGCGAATTTCCTATTACGTGCGTAGTCTCCGATTAGATGTGTTAGGAGAGTTTAAGTATTCAAGTTTAAGGTTTATGCTTGGAAGTGAATGAGAAAGAGGAGAAATATGGTTTGACAATTCAAACCAAAGGGTTTGAAAAGTCAAACCTATGAACCAATGAAACTTCAAAGGAATGTATATGCATTAAATGAATGAAAAGTGTGATTTTAATGGAGCCTTTCACGTTGGGAATTAAGTGGTAAAGAGGAAGGGTTTTTCTTAAATTTAGAAAGATTTGTGGTGAAAAACAAAAAGTAGAAAACTTTTAGTTAAAAAGGGGTAAAATTTTTAAAGTTAGTCATCTTCCTCCCTTGCTCTCCACGATTCTTCTTGGCAGCAATTGTAGCTCCATCTTCTTCCTTTCCTCAAGAGATTTCAAGGGATTTAAGGTTAGTTTTGTTAGGGTTTTAAGTTTTATATGTTAAGGGGTTGTTTTTAGTGGTTTTAGGGTAGTTTTGGTGAATATTATGTAGGGTTTGGAAACCCTAAATGATGGATTCCGAATTTTGACTTCAAATGTTAGATTTCTTTCCAAATTTGATGTTTTAATGGTTGAATGGAGTAGTTGGAGTGGTTTGCATGGTTAGATTGAAGATTGAAAAGTGTTATGCAAAAACCGATTTTTAACCTAAAGTGCACCGGTTCTGTTTTGGCATTTTTGGATTTTCTAAGTTGGTTGGTTGGTTGCTTTAAATGTTTCAATGGATGGTAGACGTGTAGAGCTTTCTGAGTTGGGGTGGCACGTCGAAATCCGTTGAAAAACGAGAAAGTTATGACCGTTTAAAGTTTGACGGTCAATTTTGGGGAAAAACCGAGTTTGAGTGTTTTGAGTGTGAAGTTGTTTAAGTGTTGTTTAGTTGTAGGTTTAAGAATCCTTTAGATTTTTATTGGTGACTTATTAAGCTAAATTTCATTATTTTAGGATGTCGGACGATTGAATTATCGGTAGAAGTAAGCAACTGGAATCCGAGCGAACAGGTAAGTAGTGGATGCATGTTTGTTGCCTTCGGGCCTACACCATAGAACAGTAGGGATTGTTTGTTTGATTGCTATGTTTTAAATTCGTGTCATGCATCGTGTGTCTTGTGTCATGCATCATTGTTTTCTAAACTACGAAACCACGTGTTTTGCATGATTGAGGGGTGAGGACGTAATGAAAGATAAGACTTGATTGCAACCTGGTCTCGAGTAGAATAGCTTCGTCGAGCAAGTGGCTCGTTGAGCACCCCGCGAGGGATTTTATTCGAGATGCCCTGCTAATGTACGTAATGTGTCGTGAGTATGAATTTCCTCGACTTGTTCGTGCTTGAAGTGCACAATGAGGATTCTACGATCGATTGGGGGAGATTCGTGTTGGCCGTCCTGGACTGTGTTGGGACGTGTGCCTCTGGTCTAGCTCCGTGGATCAAGGCGTGGCCGTCCTGGACTGTGTGGGGGCGTGTGCCTACTTGATTCACCTAGAAGTGAAAGATAAATGTAACCAAAATGAAAAGAAAACAAGAGAGTGTGTAGAAACTGCATGTTAGGGTTGAGTCGAGCATTGAGCATTATTTCCCTACTTGCTAAGCGTTAGGCTTCCCTTTTTGTGTTCGATGGTGTAGGTGACGAGTTCTTTACAGGTGAGGTAGACGAGACTACAGAGGATTAGGCCGCAGTCGGAGGAGTACGGAGTCCGCCGGTGCAGGCTATTGTTGGGGCGTCTGGACCACTGTCTTCCTCGGGTTTGTGGGAGGTTGCTATTTTGGATGTAAATAGTTGGTTGTGGATAGTTTTTATTTAAGTGTTTTGTAAAGATTTGGTTGTGGAGATTAGTTAGGAAAATTGAAGGATTTTTGGTACTTTATATTTGGAAGCGTTTTTGGTACTTATTTTGATGGTTTTAAAAGTTGATGGTGTTGATGGTAAGGGTTGTAAGTGTTGTGGTGTGAACTAGTTTGGTTATGATTTTAAATTGTAGGTTTTGGTTTATCGAATTTTAGGCGTTATGCCGTCCGTTTTGATTTTAAACTAAATAACGTCGGGTTAAGTTTGCTATTTTTGTATTTCTCCGTTTTAAGTCAGTTTTCCAAAATTTTTACGGGACTTGAAGATTTAGGTGTTGGGAGTGTATAGTAAAAATTTCAGAATTTTTGGAAGTGTTTAGCTTGAAGAAAATCGAAGAAAAAGGGGTGAGGGTCGGTTGGGAGTGCAGGGGCGATCGCCAGCCAGCCTCTCTGGTACTGTAGCACCAGAGAAGGTGGCGATCAATCGCCACTGTTTTATAAAAAAAAAAAAATTTAATTTAATTTTTTTTTTTCAAATTTTCCTATTTCGAACTGATTTTAACCCGACATTTTCTGACGCATTTTAACTGTATTTTGGACACACTTTCTAACAAAATTCGAGGATTTGAAAAACTCGAAAACGAGTCGAAAAATTTACGAAAATTATTTTTAAACGTCGTTTTACAAACGGGTTGGGTTTGAATTGTGACGCACTGAGCCGGGGCGGGTTCGGGGCGTTACAAAGATGGTATCAGAGCAAAAGTGGTCGAGACGTTCAAAGGATTACCCGACAATGCCAGCCGCTGTGCAACGTGCTTCACCGATTGTAAGTATTTCTTAACTCTAGTTAGTTTCTTTTCGAAGATTAAAGTTTTGACCCTTTTCAGGAATAGAAAAGAAAAATGCCTAGAAACCCCGGATGACCCGGACGACCCCGGAATGAACCCGAACAACCTGAGGACCCGAATAAACAACTCAGGGATCTATTGAACGTGCAATCTCAGCTGCTCGGTATTTTTATGACTCAAGGAATACCAGGAAACCTTGGAGCGGGATCCAGCTCTGGAGCTGGCTCGAGCGGAGATAGATTTCGACGGTTAAAGCCCCCGGCCTTTGAAGGATGTTTGACTGATCCGACAGCGGCTGAAAATTGGATTTGTATGGTTGAAGAGATGTTTACTGTGGCGGATGTGGAGGATGAGAACAAGGTGAAATTTGCGACGTTCCACCTGTCCAGCAGTGCCAAAAGTTGGTGGGGGTCCGTAAAAGCTACGACAGATATTCAGAGTATGAATTGGGAGGACTTCAAAGAGTTATTCTATGAGAAGTATTACAATCGAACAGTCCAATCTGGAAAGCGACTTGAGTTCATGGCTTTGAAGCAGACTGGATCCGTTGGAGACTATATTCAGCAATTTGAAGCATTGTCCAAGTTTGCCAGCCATATGGTCAGTAGAGAGGAAGACAAAATCTTTCAGTTTGTACAGGGTTTGAAGCCAGAAATTGAAATGCTGGTAAAGACCTTTGGGATTGACGGTATCTCCTTTAACCGTGTGGTGGCTAAAGCTCTGGAGGTGGAGGCAACTGCTAGCAAAATTCTGAAACCTGCTGAAGTACCCAAGCGGATGTTTAAAGATATTACAGCTCAATTTAGCAGAGGTGGATCATCTGCGCAGTTTCAGGGTACTAAGCGACCAGGAGGAAATGTGAAAGATCAAAGAGGTGGCAAGAAGCCTCAGCAACAGCAACAATCACAGCAGAGGAAATTGTTTCCGCAGTGTCCAAAGTGCCTGAAGTCTCACCCGGGAGAATGTGGACAGTACGACGACAAATGTTACAATTGCTTGGAGTCTGGCCATATGTATCGAGACTGCCCGAAGCCAAAAGTTCTTCGATGTTTTAATTGTAATAAACCTGGTCACGTGGCGAAGGATTGCCCGGTAGCAAAGAAAGAACCAGTCAAGGCAATGCCCAGAATTTTTGCTATGATTGAGCCTGACAGTGAAGACTGTTCTGCAGTGATTTCAGGTACTGTAATTGTTAATTCAGTGCCAGCTTTTACATTGATAGATTCAGGGGCATCCCATTTGTTTGTAGCAGCAGCATTTGTAGTTAAGTTTAATTTAGAAATGAAGCCTGCTGGGTGTATGTTCGATGTGTTCTTACCATCTGGAGAGCATCTACATTCGGACCAGATTGTATTGAATAGTTTGATATCAGTTGGAAAGAAGCAGCTTCCTACTGATTTGATAGTTATGGGAATTACCGGGTATGATGTTATACTCGGTATGGATTGGTTGTTCCGTCACCATGCCACCATCGATTGCAGAACAGGGACTCTTAATTTTCATCCTCCGAATGGTGAGAAGCTGACACTACAGTCTATGAGGCATGTACAGAAGCTTTCCGTTATGGCTTCGCTCGATGCTCGGGGATCTTCTACTGGTGAGTTTGTATGTTTTCTTGCAACGATAGTTGATTCTCAGTCTTTGGTAGAAGTTAAACCTCAGGATGTTTTAGTTGTTCGTGAGTTTCCCGAGGTGTTTCTGGATGATTTGCCTGGTCTACCTTCGGACCGGGAAATCGAGTTTGCCATTGACACATATCCTGGAGCTGAGCCTGTGTCGAAGAACCCTTACAGGTTAGCTCCTCCTGAGTTAAAGGAATTGAAGAAGCAGTTGGGAGAACTAGTGGACAAGGGCTTTATACGCCCTAGTTTTTCACCCTGGGGAGCGCCCGTGTTGTTTGTAAAGAAGAAAGACGGGTCACTTCGAATGTGTGTTGACTATCGGGAGCTGAACAAGCTAACTGTGAAAAACAAGTATCCGTTGCCAAGGATAGACGACTTGTTTGATCAGCTGCAAGGAGCTCGGGTATTTTCTAAAATCGATTTACGATCGGGGTATTACCAGTTGAAAGTTAAATCGCAGGATATCCCGAAGACGGCTTTCAGGACTCGCTATGGACACTATGAGTTCCTGGTTATGTCGTTTGGATTGACGAATGCTCCAGCTGCATTTATGGACTTGATGAATCGAGTGTTCAGAGAGTATCTCGATAAATTTGTAATTGTGTTTATCGATGACATTTTGGTTTATTCCTGTGATGAAGAGGAGCATATGGAGCATCTGAGGATAGTACTGGAAACTTTGAGACGGCATCGGTTATATGCCAAGTTTTCGAAGTGCGACTTTTGGTTGACGAAGGTGCATTTTCTTGGTCACGTAATTTCCAGTGGTGGAATATCAGCAAATCCGGCCAAAATTCAATCGATTAACGAATGGCCTGAACCGACGAATGTCAGCGAGATTCGAAGTTTTCTAGGGTTAGCTGGCTATTACAGAAGATTTATTGAAGGGTTTTCTAAAATAGCAGCACCTATGACTCGTTTGACACGAAAAGACGTGAAGTATGAATGGTCTGAAGAGTGTGAGCTAAGTTTTCAGACGTTGAAACAGCGATTGACTACAGCTCCAGTTTTGACGTTGCCTGTAGCTGAGGAGAAGTTTTGTATTTATTGTGATGCCTCTCGAATTGGTCTGGGTTGCGTGCTTATGCAGAATGATAAGGTAATAGCATATGCGTCCAGGCAGCTAAAGTTGTATGAGAAGAATTATCCAACCCATGACTTAGAGTTAGCTGCCGTGGTGTTTGCTTTGAAAATCTGGCGGCATTATTTGTATGGTCAGCAATGTGAAGTATATTCAGATCACAAAAGTCTGAAGTATATCTTCACGCAGAAGAAGCTGAATATGAGGCAGCGTCGGTGGTTAGAATTTGTGAAGGACTATGACCTGGAAATTAAATACCACCCAGGTAAAGCCAATGTAGTTGCAGACGCTTTGAGCCGTGTTTCGACTTCAGTTTCAGCCATGAAAGTGGAGATGTCCAGAGAGTTGTGCACGGAGTTTCAGAGATTCGATTTAGAGTTGATTTCAGACGTGACTGCCGTGTTATCTGATCTTTCTCTGAAGCCTACCATTTTGGAGAAAATTAAAGAACCTCAGCAGGGAGATTTGGAGTGAAACAAATTTAAGCTGAGTATGGTATCTGATGATCGGACAGAGTTCAGTTACTCGGATGACGGTATTCTGAAGTTCCGTAATCAGTGGTATGTTCCTAGCAATGAGCAGCTTCGGAAGGAAATTTTAATTGAAACTCATTCGTCGAGGTTTTCTGTTCACCCGAGGTGTACCAAGATGTACAGAGACCTTAAGCAGCACTATTGATGGCCCGGTATGAAGAAATCAGTGGCTGAATTTGTTGAAACTTGTTTGATTTGTCAGCAGGTGAAAGCAGAGCATCAGAGGCCTGCTGGGAAGTTGCAGCCATTACCGGTTCCTGAATGGAAATGGGACCAGATCTCAATGGACTTTGTTGTTGGACTGCTTAGGACGACGAAGGGATTTGATGGCATATGGGTGATCGTTGATCGTTTAACAAAGTCAGCCCATTTTCTACCGGTGAAGATGACGTACAGTATGGATCAGTTTGCTGAGATATATATTCAGGAGATTGTGAGATTACACGGAGTGCCGACTTCGATTGTATCAGATAGGGACCCGAGGTTCACTTCAAAATTTTGGCAGAGTTTGCATAAAGCGATGGGGACTCGGTTGAATTTCAGCACTGCTTTTCATCCTCAGACGGACGGACAATCTGAGCGTACTATTCAGATTCTTGAGGATATGCTCCGAGCGTGTGTGTTGGAGTTTCAGGGTTCCTGGAGTAAGGTATATACCTTTGGTGGAGTTCTCGTATAACAATAGTTATCAGGATACTATTGGAATGGCTCCATACGAGGCTCCATACGGAAGGAAGTGCAGATCGCCTCTTTATTGGGATGAGGTCGGAGAATCTAGTTTAATTGGCCCGGAGATCGTTCAGCAAACTACAGATAAGATCCAGTTCATTCGGCAGCGTATTTTGACAGCTCAGGGTCGCCAAAAGAGTTATGCAGATGGTAGGAGGCGGGAGCTGGAGTTTGAGGTACAAGATGAGGTGTTCTTGAAGATATCGCCGTTTAAGGGTGTGATGAGATTCGGGAAGAGAGGGAAGTTGACTCCGAGATATGTTGGTCCATTCCCAATTGTAAAGCGAGTAGGAAAGACGGCGTGTCAATTGGAGTTGCCTGCTGCAATGGAGGGTGTGCACAACGTTTTCCACGTATCGATGCTACGTAAGTACCTGAGGGATCCATCTCATGTCGTGGTACAGGAGGAGATCGAAGTGCAGCCTACATTGTCCTATGAGGAGAAGCTAGTGGACATCTTGGATTATGCAGTGAAGAAATTGCGCAATAAGAACATTCCACTGGTGAAGGTGCTGTGGCGCAACCACAACATTGAGGAAGTGACATGGGAGCGTCAACAAGACATGATGGAGTGCTATCCTGAGCTCTTCAGGTACGCAAATTTTGAGGACAAAATTTTTGTAAGGAGGGTGGATTGTAACACCCCGCGAATTTCCTATTACGTGCGTAGTCTCCGATTAGATGTGTTAGGAGAGTTTAAGTATTCAAGTTTAAGGTTTATGCTTGGAAGTGAATGAGAAAGAGGAGAAATATGGTTTGACAATTCAAACCAAAGGGTTTGAAAAGTCAAACCTATGAACCAATGAAACTTCAAAGGAATGTATATGCATTAAATGAATGAAAAGTGTGATTTTAATGGAGCCTTTCACGTTGGGAATTAAGTGGTAAAGAGGAAGGGTTTTTCTTAAATTTAGAAAGATTAGTGGTGAAAAACAAAAAGTAGAAAACTTTTAGTTAAAAAGGGGTAAAATTTTTAAAGTTAGTCATCTTCCTCCCTTTGCTCTCCACGATTCTTCTTGGCAGCCATTGTAGCTCCATCTTCTTCCTTTCCTCAAGAGATTTCAAGGGATTTAAGGTTAGTTTTGTTAGGGTTTTAAGTTTTATATGTTAAGGGGTTGTTTTTAGTGGTTTTAGGGTAGTTTTGGTGAATATTGTGTAGGGTTTGGAAACCCTAAATGATGGATTCCGAATTTTGACTTCAAATGTTAGATTTCTTTCCAAATTTGATGTTTTAATGGTTGAATGGAGTAGTTGGAGTGGTTTGCATGGTTAGATTGAAGATTGAAAAGTGTTATGCAAAAACCGATTTTTAACCTAAAGTGCACCGGTTCTGATTTGGCATTTTCGGATTTTCTAAGTTGGTTGGTTGGTTGCTTTAAATGTTTCAATGGATAGTAGACGTGTAGAGCTTTCCGAGTTGGGGTGGCACGTCGAAATCCGTTGAAAAACGACAAAATTATGACTGTTTAAAGTTTGACGGTCAATTTTGGGGAAAAACCGAGTTTGAGTGTTTTGAGTGTGAAGTTGTTTAAGTGTTGTTTAGTTGTAGGTTTAAAAATCCTTTAGATTTTTATTGGTGACTTATTAAGCTAAATTTCATTATTTTAGGACGTCGGACGATTGAATTATCGGTAGAAGTAAGCAACTGGAATCCGAGCGAACATGTAAGTAGTGGATGCATGTTTGTTGCCTTCAGGCCTACACCATAGAACGGTAGGGATTGTTTGTTTGATTGCTATGTTTTAAATTCGTGTCATGCATCGTGTGTCTTGTGTCATGCATCATTGTTTTCTAAACTACGAAACCACGTGTTTTGCATGATTGAGGGGTGAGGACGTAATGAAAGATAAGACTTGATTGCAACCTGGTCTCGAGTAGAATAGCTTCGTCGGGCAAGTGGCTCGTTGAGCACCCCGCGAGGGATTTTATTCGAGATGCCCTGCTAATGTACGTAATGTGTCGTGAGTATGAATTTCCTCGACCTGTTCGTGCTTGAAGTGCACAATGAGGATTCTACGATCGATTAGGGGAGATTCGTGTTGGCCGTCCTGGACTGTGTTGGGACGTGTGCCTCCGGTCTAGCTCCGTGGATCAAGGCGTGGCTGTCCTGGACTGTGTGGGGGCGTGTGCCTACTTGATTCACCTAGAAGTGAAAGATAAATGTAACCAAAATGAAAAGAAAACAACAGAGTGTGTAGAAACTGCATGTTAGGGTTGAGTCGAGCATTGAGCATTATTTCCCTACTTGCTAAGCGTTAGACTTGCCTTTTTGTGTTCTATGGTGTAGGTGACGAGTTCTTTACAGGTGAGGTAGACGAGACTACAGAGGATTAGGCCGCAGTCGAAGGAGTACGGAGTCCGCCGGTGCAGGCTATTGTTGGGGCGTCTGGACCACTGTCTTCCTCGGGTTTGTGGGAGGTTGCTATTTTGGATGTAAATAGTTGGTTGTGGATAGTTTTTATTTAAGTGTTTTGTAAAGATTTGGTTGTGGAGATTAGTTAGGAAAATTGAAGGATTTTTGGTACTTTATATTTGGAAGCGTTTTTGGTACTTATTTTGATGGTTTTAAAAGTTGATGGTGTTGATGGTAAGGGTTGTAAGTGTTGTGGTGTGAACTAGTTTGGTTATGATTTTAAATTGCAGGTTTTGGTTTATCGAATTTTAGGCGTTACGCCGTCCGTTTTGATTTTAAACTAAATAACATCGGGTTAAGTTATCTATTTTTGTATTTCTCCGTTTTAAGTCGGTTTTCCAAAATTTTTACGGGACTTGAAGATTTAGGTGTTGGGAGTGTATGGTAAAAATTTCAGAATTTTTGGAAGTGTTTAGCTTGAAGAAAATCGAAGAAAAAGGGGTGAGGGTCGGCTGGGAGTGCAGGGGCGATCGCCAGCCAGCCTCTCTGGTACTGTAGCACCAGAGAGGGTGGCGATTGATCGCCACTGTTTTATAAAAAAAAAAATTTTAATTTTAATTTTTTTTCAAATATTCCTATTTCGAACTGGTTTTAACCCGACATTTTCTGACGCATTTTAACTGTATTTTGGGCACACTTTCTAACAAAACTCGAGGATTTGAAAAACTTGAAAACGAGTCGAAAAATTTATGAAAATTATTTTTAAACGTCGTTTTACAAACGGGTTGGGTTTGAATTGTGACGGACCGAGCCGGGGCGGGTTCGGGGCGTTACACAAACTGACCCTTAAACTAATTTCGTTAATATACTAACCTTTAAACTATTCTCCTTCGACAAATTTATCCTTCCATTTAATTTTCTGTTAAACGTGTATTTGAGCATTCACATAAGAAGTTTGGGTGTCCACACTTTTGTAATTAAACGATTTGAGGCTATGGATTGGGCTTTTGGATTCATCCTTGTGTCCACGGTAGGCGTCTGCGGCCAAAACAACATTCAGACTGTGAGTCCACGAGTTCTTTTGCAAATGGCTTCGGACCAAGCATCCGCCCTTGATCTCAGAGCAGCCGTACAAAGTTATCTTCAACACTTTAATCTTGTTCAATTAAGTCTTACATCATAATTTTATATTTTCATGTATAAACTCAATAGTTTAGACTTCATATACCTCAATAACATAAAATAATATACTCAATCAATTACATTAATCATCGAAACAATTACGCTGAATCCTTATTAAGGCAACATATATATATATATATATATATATATATATATATATATCTCAAAAGCACATTTGTGAGTACTAAAATTAAGTCGTGTATTCAAATTATGTCATAAAGATTTCTAAGCGCATTAAGCAGTGTATTCAAATTATTCAACCGAATTAATTGGTTTGATTAATATCATATGTGAACTATATGCATGCATTAAAAAATTTAGGGTTAAAATCATTTGAACCCTCGAAGTATGGGTTTGGTTTAAAAAAAAAAACCCTCAAAGCATGTTTATAATCAGAAAAACCCTTAAATTATCAAAAACCTATCAAAAAAATCCCTGGTAGTTAACCGATAACCCCTCGTTCTGAAATTTACACATTGAACGGGAGACCGTTCTCTGAGAACGGTCCCCTATTCTGTTGAGGCGTTCTCCATGTGCAACGCACGGGAGAACGGGGGGTGCGTTTGGGGGTGGAGACCCCCCGCACGCTAGAACGGGGGGTCTCTACCCTCAAACGCACCACTCATTCTCCACGTGCAATGCACGGGCGTGCTAGAACGGGCACGAGGAGAACGGAGGTGCATTTGATGGTGGAGACCCCCCCGCGTACTTGAACTAGGGTAGGGGGTGTCTCCACCCTCAAACGCATCCCCCGCGCACACGTGATCCACACGTGCCCATATGATGAATGTTCTAAGAACGGTTTGCCGTGTTCTTAGAATAGTCCCCCGTTATAAGAACATGCAAGGGGTGTTCACCCTCAAACGGTCCCCCATTCTGTGTTAGTATATAATGAAACAGCTCAGTTTTCTTTAGAAAACCCGAGTTTTCTCTCGTCCAAACCCTTAGATCCGTGCGTTCTGCCGCCGAATTCATAAAATAAGACCGTTTTTTGCCGAATCTGTGAAAAACCTTCGAGAAAATCCCAAAGCCAAGCCAAAACCCAAAACCCTTAGCCCGAGCTGAAAATCACCAAGAACCGAGGGTTTTTCGCGAAAATCACAAAATTTAGGTGTTTTTTCGGGCTGAAAATCCCCAAATCTGCTCTGTTTTCTCGTCAAAAATCCCAAAAAACCTGAAAACTTTAAAATCTGAAAATCCAAAATCCAAAATCCAAAAATGGCCCCCCCAAGAATGTTTATTGGTCGAAAGGCTCCTCGGATGTCACAAGGTGGCCCATCAAATCGGGCGCCAGATCAAGTGCAGTAACCCCCTTCTTGTTACTTTCCCATGGAATTTCGTTACTAGGGGTGTCAATAGCAATTCGAGCAGGATACAAGAATCCGCTTGATTATTTATGGGAAGACTGTCAACTTTAGTGGTTAGAAGTCTTTGGAGGTAAAATAGATGTTTGACGACATCTCCTTGCACGGGGTGTACAACATGAAGGGCGATAGCTGCGACAAAGTTGTTCGCCTATTTTATGCAAACTTGGTTATTACTGGAAGGGACGAGTGGTTGAAGACGTACCTATTCAGTACAAAAATTGTCGTCTCTCCAACTGTTATCAACGAATTTCTGGAATTTATGGACGATGAGGGGGAAAGATACTATCACAGGTCCTGTGAGTGTGATTTTTCCAGATTAGCGGAGGGACTAAAGTTGCTTAGGCGATTCCACCTCAATTCGAGCATTACAGGGTTTTTGAAACTAAGATCGAAGGCTCTGAACGTCAAAGCTTGGGTGGTACACAACCTGATTAGCCACACCATCCTGCCGAGGGATGGTCATAGTGATCTCGTCAGCTGGATGGATCTATACGTCTTGGAGAAACTCTACAGCGGCACGACGTTTGACTTGGGATACATGATTATAGGTCACATGCTTGAGGTCCGACGAACCAAGAATAGGAATCTACCATTTGGGACTTTGATTTGGAAGATCATCCAGCAATGTCAGCTTCAGATGCTCAGTGGAGAGCATATCAGATCACACAGATCTGTCGATGTATTTGACAGGACCCATTTGACTCGGATGAGTCTAGTCAAAGTTTACGAGTCTTGGATGGTCAAAGGAGATCCCAGAGCCTCCACATTGCGAGATGTTTTAATGGCACCACTGAGGATGCCACCGCCACCGAGGACGCCACTATCACTGCGCCACCATTGTACCCCACGGAGTCTAGTACGTAGGAGCAGAGGCTTGACAAGATGGAGAAGAGGTGGGAGTATAGGTGAGACATGATAGAGCATAGGATGGAGGAAATGTTTACTGAGATCAGATTGGCCCAGATACAGCTCGTAGACTCCTTCAAGCGTTGGCGTCAAGAAGGCGAATACGACGATGTCCCTCCTGTGTAGGATAGTTTAGATGTTGTATTTCATTTGATGTATTTTACTTGTCGTCTGTAAATTTGATGTACTTTAATTTTATATTTGTACTGAAATCTGGCTGTTGGGTATATATTTGTGATTTGAATTTGTAAGAACTATGTGAAGCTAACTATGAAAAAGTCATAAAACAAACAAAACTCTGTCAAATTTTTCAATTTTTTTTTAAAATAAATTGAAACAAATAAATAATTGTAATTTGAATAACCTTTAATAAATAAGTATTTTTAATATAAACTAAAATAATTTTTTTTATTTAAATAAACAAAAAATAATAATTACAATTTGAAATATCTTTGAGATGTAATTTGTTTATATCGGCTTTTTCGACCCAGAAGGACATTACAAAGCTTAATGCTTGCAAGACAGCTTTGAGTACTCCACTCATTTCATAATCTAACGATTTTACCACATGTTCACCGCGTCTTTCTCTTAGAACAAGTCTCATTTAATATATGTTTCGCTCCATCAATCTCGGAACATTTAATATATGTTTACCCCAAAACGCGTCATAAAGGTTCAGAACCGAGCTCTGATACCACTTGTAACATCCCCTCTTCCTTCTAGTATAATATTGTCTGCTTTGGACCTCAGGGTCGCACTGATTTGTTCTCAGGCTAAGCCCAAAGCGCGTCATACTGGCTCAGAGGGGTTTTGCACTTATTAACCGTCTCCATCATCCCCCCAAGCGATGTGGTATTGTGCTCAGCCCCTTCGGTCGTCACAATCGCCCCCCCTTTCGTGGGTTCGACGGCATTGTCGACCACATCTCCGGTTGGGTAGAGACTCTGATACCATTTGTAACATCCTCCCTTCCTCCCAGTATGATATTGTCCGCTTTGGACCTCAAGCCCACATGAATTTGTTCTCAGGCTATGGCTAAAATATGTCATAAAGGCTCGGAACAGGACTCTGATACCATTTGTAACATCTCCCCTTCCTCCCAGTATGATATTGTCCGCTTTTGACGTCTAGCCCACACGAATGTGTTCTTGGACTTAGCCCAAAATGCGTCATAAAGGCTCAAAATCGGGCTCTGATACCATTCGTAACATCCTCCCTTCCTCCCAGTCTTATATTGTCCGCTTTGGACCTCGCATGGATTTGTTCTCGAGCTAAGCCCAAAACGCATCATAAAGGCTCAGAAACAGGCTCTGATACCATTTGTAAAATCCCCCATTCCTCCCAGTATGATATTGTCCACTTTGGACCTCATGCCCACACGGATTTGTTCTTGGGCTTAGCCCAAAACGCATCATAAAGACTCAGAACTGGGCTCTGATACTATTTGTAACATCCCCTTCCTCCCAGTATGATTTTGTTCGCTTTGGATCTTAGACTCGCATGGAATTGTTCCTGGGCTTAGCCCAAAACGCGTCATAAAGGCTCAGAACCGAGCTCTGATACCATTTATAACATTACGTCATAAGAATGCTCAGCCACCCTCGACAATCAATTTATTTTAACCACAAATGCAGACGATATAAATAAATGTGTAGCACCAGAATCTATCAATGTATATGATACTACATCACCAATTAAAATTGTACCTGATATCACAGCAGGTTGTTCAGCACTATCAGGTTCTCTGAGAGCGAAAACCCTTGATGCAAATTTCATCTGATCCTTATTCAATGTTGGGCAGTTCTTGGCGATATGACCAATTTCATTACATTTATAGCATCGACCTGAACCAGCTCTACATTCACCAAAATGATTTTTCTTACATCTTGGTCATTGATATTATGTGAAGGCCCTTGCACGCGTTTCTCATTTCCTTGATCAACTTTTTCATCACTAGGCCTTTTTACCCCTCTGGTTTGCTGTTGCCACCTTTATTTTGTTGTAGTTGAATTTCTTTGAAGAACCTTCTTGTAGACTCCCTTTGTTTATAAAATTTAAGCTTTGCTTCCTTCACTTCCAGAGCTTTGGCCACGACCTTCGAATAAGGGACGTCTTGAGTTCCCGATATCTTTACGCCTCTAAAGATTTCAACCTTTAAGCCTTACACAGATTGATGTACCTTATTTTCGTTGCTACTCACAAGGTGTAAAGCAAAAAGGGACAATGATTCGAACTAGCGAAGATATTCAGACACCGATCCGGTTTGACGCAGTTGAACAAATTCCACAAGCTTATTAGTCCGGATGGCACGGTTGAAATATTTGTCATAGAATATTTATTTGAATTGCTTCTACGACATTTCCTTCACATTGTTCGTGGTCTTTATAGTGTCCCACTAATACCTTGCATCCTTTGCTAACATGAACACAACACAAGTGATCTTTTCTCCTTCTTCAATCTTAGCATATTCAAACATGTCTTCCAAGGTTCGGATCCACTTCTCAGCATGAGTTGGATCGGTAGCTTATCCATCAAAATTTGGCAGTCAAAGTCGACGAAACCTTTCACAACTTAGGTCATTGGGAGCATTTGAGCTAGAATTTCCTTGTTCCTCTCTACCCATAAATCTTTTGAGTTGTTGAAACTGACAATCCACAAGGTCTGACAATCGCTTAATAGCATCATCCCTGTCATCCAATCCTCTTCTTTGTTCCCTCACCATAGTGTGCTAGTCCTAAATAAATTATAAACTTAAAATTTTCGTAAGTATACTAACAGTTGATGAAGCATCTCCATGTAGCGACTTGTGTTGTTAGGCAATATTCAGAAACGATTTTTAACCTGGTGGCTCTGATACCATATTTGTAACGACCCAAATCGTAAAACTTTTCTTTTGTAAAACTTCTTAAAATTTATAAAACTTTTTTTTTTGTGAACAGTAACCATGAACAGTAGCGTGAATAGAAGCCGATCGATCGGCACTGTAGCGCCGATCAGTCGGCGGTTTTGCTGTTTTTTTTTTCAAACTCATAAAATGGTGATCGGTCACCTCAATTATGGCGACCGATTGGAACCCTTGCTGTTTTTCTTTCCAAAACTGCATAATTCTCAACATCTTTGCCCATTTGCTTAAATAAATCATCTATGAATCATATTTGCATCTTATCCATGAAAAATCCTCACAATACATACTCATAACATCCTTTTAAAAAACTTGTAAAACGAAATCATTTTTACAATGCGTAGCGGAAGACTTGGCGTAATAATAGACCCTTCTTTTGAAAACATATTTCTATCGAAACTCGATATGAATAAAACATAAAATTATTTAAGAAAACATCGACTCTTTATTTACAAAACATAGTTATTACATATCATATATATAAGTTTCGTACCCTAAATACTTATCAGCCCACCGATCAAAATTGCTCTAACAGCCACAAATGTTTGCCATGGACATACTACGTCAACTGCTTCCTCTATCTAGTCAAGGCTCGTAACTCTCATGAGCAAACTCGTCACCTACATCACAAAATTCAACTAATGAGACTAATGCTCAACAAGTAATGTATGATGAATTATCATGATTATGCAGTTTGTAAACCAATGCAGTTTCAGTCTTTTCTTTTTTTGTAGCACCCAGTTCTATTAAATCAAATTTAATTTAACAATTATGATGTGATGTATTGGGGGAAAAAGTGATTAGGTTATTTAATGACTATTCAAGGGCAATAGAGTAATTAGCAATTTGAAAAGTGGATAACGTATTTAAGGAAAGGGGTTTTGGGTTTAATGTATTGTAGCCGCCACTGTTTTCCAATTCTTTTCGATTCTCAGCTCCTCAGTTCAGCAGAGTGCTCTAGGAGGCCTCCCTTCAATTTCTCCAGCGATTTCTCCGACTTAGGTGAGTTTCTTCATTTTTCTTTATGACTTGATGATTAGATAGCAGAGGGAGTGCAATGTATGTGTTTTGGGAGTATTGTGAATGAGTGTAGTTTCGGGTTTAGTGCGGAATCGGGAATGCACGAAGATCTGAGCTTCCAAACTAATTTCCTTAGACTCTTGGATAGTTTAGAATGAAGTTTAACTAATACACTGTCTACGGTTTTAGGTTGAGCAAAACCCGAAGTGGTTAGCAACCCAAATAATCCCCAAGAATCCAGGTAAGTGAAGTATTGTGTGTGCCTTCGGGCCTACATCACAAAACACTAGGTTTATGCATGTTTGAGTATTTTCTGTATGTTATGCATCATGTTTTTGAAAGAATACGAAAATGAAATTTCATGTATCATTATGGAAAGGCAAGTACAGATTGAAATGCATTGGCGGTTAAGGGAACTAATCCACCCCTTAACTGATGAAGAGGATTTATAACATTGGGAAACTGATCTCACTCCCAAGGGAACTGAGGGATCATAATAGCTATTAAGGGACTTCATCCACCCCTTAACTGATGAAGAGGATGTATAACATTGGGAGAATTGATCCCACTCCCAAGGGAATCAAGGGATCTGATCAGTAATCAAACGATGTGCAACTGAGATGAGAAAGTAGAAACTGCATATTCAGGATTCATGTTACAGCATATCATTTCATTATTGCTTTACTTACTTAGCATTAGGCTAATAAATGAGTTTTGTGATGTAGGTGTTGAGGATACTGCAGGTGAATTCCCTGAGTTTACTGAAGAATAGATGGAGTTAGAGGAGCACTTCTCTGTCTCGAACTGGTATACTGATGAGGCGGATTAACTGATGTCTGTTGGTGTGAAAGTTTAGTTAACAGTGTTTCAATCTGAGTATGTTAAGTTTTCATGACAGTAATGGTTTTTAATATTTTGAATACGTTTTGAGATTTTCTGATGATAGTATTCTGTGGAGTTTTAAATGTTAGTTCTTACTGAATTTTAGTAATGCAATGGTCTGAATGGTTTCAGTGAAGTGAGTAAATCCCTTTCCGTAGTTAGAATTGTTGTTTTGCTCTCTGTCGGTAGATGAAGTCTATCGGCAGATGTTGAGTTGTTAATCTGTTCTCTATCAGTATGTGTAGTTTGTCTCACCAGCGGATGTATGGTTAAGTCGATCGGATGATGTAGGTTTAATTCTATCGGTATGTGTAGTTTGTCTCACCGGTGGATGTATGGTTAAGTCGATCGGATGAATGAATCATCCGGTTGACGTCACCGGTGGATGTATGGTAAAGCTGATCGGATGATGGCTGATATCACCGGTGGATGTAGGAAGTGTTTTGTCGTTTGTGACCGGTTAATGTATTCTGTTTGTTTTGCTTTGTGAGTAAAGTCTTTTGTCGTCTTATGATCGGCAGATGCTGGATGAACGAATTAACCGGCTGACGTCATCGGTAGATGAAGTAGCGAAACTTGTCGTTTTGCAATCGGATCGATGACGGATAATCGAATTATCCAGCTGACGTCATCGGTAGATGCAGTCCCCGAGAGATGTCTTTTGTTTTTCATTTGGCTGACGTCATCAGTAGAAGCCTTCTATTTTCTGTTTCTGCTTCTTCCGTTGACTTTATTAATCGGCAGATCCGTTTGACCTCTGTGACATCTCTAGTATTTCAATTTGAACTTCTATTTCCTATTGGCCGATTGTTTCTTAACATTCCCAATGATTATTTTAACATTGTTTTTATGGCTTTGTTTAACTTTATTTTTACTTAAACGATTTCCGCTGCAAGTTTTAAATGTTTTGAAGTTTTAGAAAATGTCAAATTTTGACTTTCAAGCGAAGTTTAAATTTGGTCCAAAGTTCTTAGTTATGTTCGGGTTTATGAGTAACAAACCGGGTTCAGAAAACTCGGGGCGTTACATTTTTTTTTTCCTTTTTTTTTCTTTCTTAACATTGGGACACGTCACCAAAGCTAAAAATCATTGGAGACCAAGTCTACCAAAGCTCCATTGGTGCTGTATCGCCAAAGCTTGTTTTATTAGAATTCTATCTTTCTCGCATGAAAACGTATGCATAAATTATTTTCAATGCTTTCATAAAACATGATACATGAAGAATGAATATAACCATAAAAGTCTAAGCAAATCATATCCTCAATATCATGTCATCTCAATTTACCTATGCTACTACTAAAGGTTTATCATTCAACATTATGACATAACAATAACAAACAACTAAATCTATAACATAGCATATCCATAAACTATATATCCATCTCTCATTTGAACCATTAATAACCATAAACTCCCTAGCACTTTGTGATGTAGGCCAATTGGCCAAATACATACAACATCACTTACCTTAGGTCCTTAGCACAATTTATAGCAACTTGATCAATATTCCTTGTAACTTGAAAACCTATAGCACATGAATTTCACCATTAGCATCACAATGCACCTTAACAATTTAAATCACTATACTCATCTAAGTTGAGCAAATTCCAATTTCAAAGCTTTCCAAAGGAGAATGTGCATGCACAGATTAACTCAACTTGAGCATCCAATCATAGTGGTTTTGAACATAATGAAACCAATCTAACCATCCCATGAATAAAATTCGGAATATGACCAATATTTTACATCAACTTCAAAACTTCATAACTCATGATATACAAATCCAAATGCTTCAATTCCAAAGCCCATAGTTCACTGATGATGTGTATTTTAACATGTCAAAACCATTTAACAATTGAAAACTATTAGATTGAGCTAATAATATCAAACCCGAAACTGCCATATTTCTTCCATTTAAAACCATATGTATGTCTTACAACAAGATTGTATACCATATAATCTGAAAAGTTGAGCAACGAAACTCCAAATTTCATGTATCCTATTCAAATCTCATCAAACCATCAAATAACTCAATAAAACAACACTAATTTTACATTTAAACCATAAAATTTCATAAACCCTAAAAAAATCCATCTTACCTTCAAAATTTCAGGGAGAGAGAGAGAGTTTTGTAGGAAAACTTCAGAGAGAGAGAGGAAGCTTCGTGGGTCTCTTTTGACTCTCAAATGAAGATTATCTTCAATTAAAAGAAATATTCTTGGGTAAGGATAAAACTAATGAGGTGTCGTCTGCATTTGTGGTTAAAATAAATTGCTTGCTAAGGGTGCCTAAGCATTCTTATGACGTTCTGAGCCTTTATGATGCATTTTGGGCTACACCCAAGAATAAATCCGTGTAGGCCTGAGATCTAAAGTGAACAATATCATACTGGGAGGAAGAGGGGTGTTACAAATGGTATCAGAGCTTGGTTTCGAGCCTTTATAACTCATTTTGGGCTAAGCCCAAGAGCAAATTCGTGCGAGCTTGAGGTCCAAAGTTGACAATATCATACTGGGAGGAAGAGGATATGATACAAATAGTATCAGAGCCTCTACCCAGCTAGAAATGTGGTAAACGAGAACGTCGAACCTCAAAATGAGGGGTGATTGTGACGGCCGAAAAGGCCTAGGCACAATACCACATTGCTTGGGGGGGAAGTGAAGGGATGGTTCATAAGTGCAGAACCCCTCTAAGCCAGTATGATGCGTTTTGGGCTTAGCCCGAGAACAATTCTGTGCAGGCTTGAGTTCCAAAGCGGACAATATCATACTGGGAGGAAGGATGGATGTTACAAATGGTATCAGAGCCCAGGTTCCGAGCCTTTATGACGCACTTTGGGCTTATCCCGAGAACAAATCCATGCAGGCCTGAGGTCTAAAGCGGACAATATCATACTGGGTGGAAGGGGGGACGTTACAAATGGTACATGCATGATTTGTAGCATCTTGGGCTCTGATACCATTTGTAACATCCCCTAATCAATAACATTACGTCATAAGAATGTTCAGCCACCCTTGGCAAGCAATTTATTTTAACCACAAATGCATACGATATAAATGAATGTGTAGCACTAGAATCTATCATTGTATATGCAGCTCATTACCAATTAAAATTGTACCTAATATCGCAGCAGGTTGTTCAGCACTATCAGGTTCTATGAGAGCAAAAACACTCGGTTGAACTTTAAACTGATCCTTATTCAATGTTGGGCAGTTCTTGGCGATATAACCAATTTCATTACATTTGTAGCATCGACTCGAACCAGCTCTACGTTCACCAGGATGATTTTCTTACATCTTGGGCACTGATTATTCTGTGAAAGCCTTTGCATGTGTTTCTCTTTTCCTTGATCAACTTCTTTATCACTAGGCCTTTTTACACCTCTGGTTTGGTGTTGCCACCTTTATTTTTTTGTGGTTGAATTTCTTTGAAGAACCTTCTTGTAGACTCCTTTTGTTTATAAAATTTAAGCTTTGGCCACGACCTTCGAATAAGAGACGTCTTGAGTTCCCGATATCTTTACGCCTCTAAAGATTTCAACCTTTAAGCCTTACATAGACCGATGTACCTTATTTTTGTTGCTACTCACAAGGTGTAAAGCAAAAAGGGACAATGATTCGAACTAGCGAACATATTCAGACACCGATCCAATTTGACGCAATTGAACAAATTCCACAAACTTATTAGTCCGGATGGCGCGGTTGAAATATTTGTCAAATAATATTTCTTTGAATTGCTTCCACGACATTTCCTTCACATTGTTTGTGGTCTTTACAGTGTCCCAACAATACCTCGCATCCTTTGCTAACATGAACACAACACAAGTGATCTTTTCTCCTTCTTCAATCTTAGCATATTCAAACATGTCTTCCAAGGTTTGAATCCACTCCTCAGTATGAGTTGGATCAGTAGCTTGTCCATCAAAATTTGGCGGTCGAAGTCGACGAAAACCGTTCACAACTTAGGTCATTGGGAGTATTGAGATAGAATTTCATTGTTCCTGTCTAGCCATAAATCTTTCGAGATGTTGAAACTAACGATCCACAAGGTCTGACAATCGCATAATAGCATCATTCCTGTCATCCAACCCTCTTCTTTGTTCCCTCAGCATAGTGTGTTAGTCCTAAATAAATTATAGACATAAGTAATATACATAATAACATGATTCAACATACGTATACTTACAGTTGAGGAAGCATCTCCATGTAGCGACTTGTGTTGTTAGGCAGTCTACAAAAACGATTTTAACCTGGTTGCTCTGATACCTTATTTATAACCACCCGAATCATAAAATTTTCTTTGTAAAACTTCGTAAAATTTGTAAAAACATTTTTTTGTGAACAGTATCATGAACAGTACCGAGCGATCGGCGCTGCTGCTGTTTTTTTTTTCAAACACGTAAAATGGGCAATCGGTCGCCTCAATTGTGGCATCCGATCGACATCCTTAGTATTTTCTTACCAAAATTGCCTAATTCTCAACATTTTGCCCATTTGCTTAAATAAATCATCCATGAATCAATATTTGCATCTTATCCATGAAAAATCCTCACACTATATTTTTATAACATCCTTTTAATAAACTTGTAAACTGAAATCCTTTTTACAATGCGTAGCGGAAGACTTAGCGTAGTAATAGACCTTCTTTTTGAAAACAGGTTTCTATCGAACTCGATATGAATAAAACATTTAATTATTTAAGAAAACATCGACTCTTTTTTATTTACACTACATAGTTATTACATATCATATATATAAGTTTCGTAGCCACAAAATACTTATCAGAGTTGCCCACTGGTCAAAATCGCTCTAACAGCCACAAGTGCACACCATGGACATATTCCGTCGACTGTCTCTTTATATAGTTAAGGCTTGTAACTCTCACCAACAACTCCTCACCTACATCACAAAGTTCAACTAATGAGCCAAATACTCAGCAAGTGATGCGGGATGAATGATCATGAATTACTTCAGTCTTTTCTTTTTTTCTTTTTTTTTTCTTTTCTTTCTTACATTGAGACCCGTCACCAAGTTAAAAATTATTGAGACTGAGTCTACCAAAGGCTCCATTTGGGGGCCATCAAACCCACCAAAGCTCCATTGGTGCCGTATCGCAAAGCTTGTTTATTAAAATTATATCTTTCTTGCATGAAAAACATATGCATAAATCATTTTCTATGCTTTCGTAAAACATGATGCATGATACATGAAGAATGCATATGACATAAGAGTCTAAGCAAACCATAATCCTCAATATCATGCCATCTCAATTACCTATGCTACTACTAAAGGTTATCATTCAACATTATGACATACAATAACAAACAACTAATCTATAACATAGCATATCCATAAACTATATATCCATCTCTCATTTGAACCATTAATAACCATAACTCCCTAGCACTTTGTGATGTAGGCCAATTGGCCAAATACATACAACATCACTTACCTTAGGTCCTTAGCACAATTTATAGCAACTTGATCAATATTCCTTGTAACTTGAAAACCTATAGCACATGAATTTCACCATTAGCATCACAATGCACCTTAACAATTTAAATCACTATACTCATCTAAGTTGAGCAAATTCCAATTTCAAAGCTTTCCAAAGGAGAATGTGCATGCACAGATTAACTCAACTTGAGCATCCAATCATAGTGGTTTTGAACATAATGAAACCAATCTAACCATCCCATGAATAAAATTCGGAATATGACCAATATTTTACATCAACTTCAAAACTTCATAACTCATGATATACAAATCCAAATGCTTCAATTCCAAAGCCCATAGTTCACTGATGATGTGTATTTTAACATGTCAAAACCATTTAACAATTGAAAACTATTAGATTGAGCTAATAATATCAAACCCGAACTGCCATATTTCTTCCATTTAAAACCATATGTATGTCTTACAACAAGATTGTATACCATATAATCTGAAAAGTTGAGCAACGAAACTCCAAATTTCATGTATCCTATTCAAATCTCATCAAACCATCAAATAACTCAATAAAACAACACTAATTTTACATTTAAACCATAAAATTTCATAAACCCTAAAAAAATCCATCTTACCTTCAAAATTTCAGGGAGAGAGAGAGAGTTTTGTAGGAAAACTTCAGAGAGAGAGAGGAAGCTTCGTGGGTCTCTTTTGACTCTCAAATGAAGATTATCTTCAATTAAAAGAAATATTCTTGGGTAAGGATAAAACTAATGAGGTGTCGTCTGCATTTGTGGTTAAAATAAATTGCTTGCTAAGGGTGCCTAAGCATTCTTATGACGTTCTGAGCCTTTATGATGCATTTTGGGCTACACCCAAGAATAAATCCGTGTAGGCCTGAGATCTAAAGTGAACAATATCATACTGGGAGGAAGAGGGGTGTTACAAATGGTATCAGAGCTTGGTTTCGAGCCTTTATAACTCATTTTGGGCTAAGCCCAAGAGCAAATTCGTGCGAGCTTGAGGTCCAAAGTTGACAATATCATACTGGGAGGAAGAGGATATGATACAAATAGTATCAGAGCCTCTACCCAGCTAGAAATGTGGTAAACGAGAACGTCGAACCTCAAATGAGGGGTGATTGTGACGGCCGAAAAGGCCTAGGCACAATACCACATTGCTTGGGGGGGAAGTGAAGGGATGGTTCATAAGTGCAGAACCCCTCTAAGCCAGTATGATGCGTTTTGGGCTTAGCCCGAGAACAATTCTGTGCAGGCTTGAGTTCCAAAGCGGACAATATCATACTGGGAGGAAGGATGGATGTTACAAATGGTATCAGAGCCCAGGTTCCGAGCCTTTATGACGCACTTTGGGCTTATCCCGAGAACAAATCCATGCAGGCCTGAGGTCTAAAGCGGACAATATCATACTGGGTGGAAGGGGGGACGTTACAAATGGTACATGCATGATTTGTAGCATCTTGGGCTCTGATACCATTTGTAACATCCCCTAATCAATAACATTACGTCATAAGAATGTTCAGCCACCCTTGGCAAGCAATTTATTTTAACCACAAATGCATACGATATAAATGAATGTGTAGCACTAGAATCTATCATTGTATATGCAGCTCATTACCAATTAAAATTGTACCTAATATCGCAGCAGGTTGTTCAGCACTATCAGGTTCTATGAGAGCAAAAACACTCGGTTGAACTTTAAACTGATCCTTATTCAATGTTGGGCAGTTCTTGGCGATATAACCAATTTCATTACATTTGTAGCATCGACTCGAACCAGCTCTACGTTCACCAGGATGATTTTTCTTACATCTTGGGCACTGATTATTCTGTGAAAGCCTTTGCATGTGTTTCTCTTTTCCTTGATCAACTTCTTTATCACTAGGCCTTTTTACACCTCTGGTTTGGTGTTGCCACCTTTATTTTTTTGTGGTTGAATTTCTTTGAAGAACCTTCTTGTAGACTCCTTTTGTTTATAAAATTTAAGCTTTGGCCACGACCTTCGAATAAGAGACGTCTTGAGTTCCCGATATCTTTACGCCTCTAAAGATTTCAACCTTTAAGCCTTACATAGACCGATGTACCTTATTTTTGTTGCTACTCACAAGGTGTAAAGCAAAAAGGGACAATGATTCGAACTAGCGAACATATTCAGACACCGATCCAATTTGACGCAATTGAACAAATTCCACAAACTTATTAGTCCGGATGGCGCGGTTGAAATATTTGTCAAATAATATTTCTTTGAATTGCTTCCACGACATTTCCTTCACATTGTTTGTGGTCTTTACAGTGTCCCAACAATACCTCGCATCCTTTGCTAACATGAACACAACACAAGTGATCTTTTCTCCTTCTTCAATCTTAGCATATTCAAACATGTCTTCCAAGGTTTGAATCCACTCCTCAGTATGAGTTGGATCAGTAGCTTGTCCATCAAAATTTGGCGGTCGAAGTCGACGAAACCGTTCACAACTTAGGTCATTGGGAGTATTTGAGATAGAATTTCATTGTTCCTGTCTAGCCATAAATCTTTCGAGATGTTGAAACTAACGATCCACAAGGTCTGACAATCGCATAATAGCATCATTCCTGTCATCCAACCCTCTTCTTTGTTCCCTCAGCATAGTGTGTTAGTCCTAAATAAATTATAGACATAAGTAATATACATAATAACATGATTCAACATACGTATACTTACAGTTGATGAAGCATCTCCATGTAGCGACTTGTGTTGTTAGGCAGTCTACAAAAACGATTTTAACCTGGTTGCTCTGATACCTTATTTATAACCACCCGAATCATAAAAATTTTCTTTTGTAAAACTTCGTAAAATTTGTAAAACATTTTTTTTGTGAACAGTAATCATGAACAGTAGCCGATCGATCGGCGCTGCTGCTGTTTTTTTTTTCAAACACGTAAAATGGCAATCGGTCGCCTCAATTGTGGCATCCGATCGACATCCTTAGTATTTTTCTTACCAAAATTGCCTAATTCTCAACATTTTTGCCCATTTGCTTAAATAAATCATCCATGAATCATATTTGCATCTTATCCATGAAAAATCCTCACACTATATTTTTATAACATCCTTTTAATAAACTTGTAAACTGAAATCCTTTTTACAATGCGTAGCGGAAGACTTAGCGTAGTAATAGACCTTCTTTTGAAAACATGTTTCTATCGAAACTCGATATGAATAAAACATTTAATTATTTAAGAAAACATCGACTCTTTTTTATTTACACTACATAGTTATTACATATCATATATATAAGTTTCGTACCCAAAATACTTATCAGAGTTGCCCACTGGTCAAAATCGCTCTAACAGCCACAAGTGCACACCATGGACATATTCCGTCGACTGTCTCTTTTATATAGTTAAGGCTTGTAACTCTCACCAACAAACTCCTCACCTACATCACAAAGTTCAACTAATGAGCCAAATACTCAGCAAGTGATGCGTGATGAATGATCATGATTACTTTCAGTCTTTTCTTTTTTTTCTTTTTTTTTTCTTTTCTTTCTTAACATTGAGACACGTCACCAAAGTTAAAAATTATTGGAGACTGAGTCTACCAAAGCTCCATTGGGGGCCATCAAACCCACCAAAGCTCCATTGGTGCCGTATCGCCAAAGCTTGTTTTATTAAAATTATATCTTTCTTGCATGAAAACATATGCATAAATCATTTTCTATGCTTTCGTAAAACATGATGCATGATACATGAAGAATGCATATGACATAAGAGTCTAAGCAAACCATATCCTCAATATCATGCCATCACAATTTACCGAAGCTACTACTAAAGGATTCATAATGTAATCTATCCATAACTATACCTCCATAAACTACATATCCATCTTCAATTTGAACCATTACTAGCTATTAACTTCCTAGCACTTTGTGATGTAGGTCAAGTGGCCAAAAACATACAACATCACTTACCTTAGGTTCTTAGCACAATTTATAGCAACTTGATCAATATTTCTTGTAACTTGAAAACCTATAGCACATGAATTTCACCATTAGCATCACAATGCACCTTAACAATTTAAATCACTACTCTCATTCAATTTGAGAGAATTCCAATTACAAAGGTTTCCAAAGGATAATGTACATGCACAGATAAACTCAACTTGAGCATCCAATCATAGTGGTTTTGAACATAATGAAACCAATCTAACGATCACATGAATAAAATTCGGAATATGACCAATATTTTGCATCAACTTCAAAACTTCATAACTCATGATATATATATATATCAAAATGCTTCAATTCCAAAGCTCATAGTTCACTCAAGATGTCTACTTTAACATGTCAAAACTATTTAACAATTGAAAACCATTAGATTGAGCTAATAATATCAAACCCAAAACTACCTTGCTTTTCCCATTTTGTGAACATACATGGTAGTTATACCTCAAACATGTATAAATTGACAATTTCTTCCATTTAAAACCACACGTATATCTCACAACAAGATTGTATATCATATAAGCTGAAAAGTTGAGCAATGAAACTCCAAATTTCGTGTATCCTACTCAAAGCTCATCAAGCCGTCAAATAACTCAATAAAACAACATTTCGTTTACATTTAAACCATAAAATTTCATAAACCCTAAAGAAAATTCATCTTACCTTCAAAATTTGAGAGAGAGAGAGAGAGTTTCGTGGAAAAACTTCATAGAGAGAGAGTGAGAGACAGGGGAAGCTTCGTGGGTCTCTTTTGGCTCTCAAATGAAGATTATCTCAATTAAAATAAACTTTCTTGGATAAGGATAAAACTAATGAGGTGTCATCTTTTGATCAATGGTGAGTCATCACTCACCTTTATCCTTAACCCTCATCTTTCACCTCCTAATTATAAAGAGATACTCCTTCTTATTTTGCCTCCACGTCAATACCATATTAGGCATCAAGCTTTGACTTTTCAACTTCTTATTTACCAAGCTAATTTTAATATAATCCCATTTCATCTTTTACTAGTAATCTATAATAATTTAAACATAAAATATTATGCACATATAATAAATTATATGTTAAACTTTTCGGGTGTTACATTCCACCCTCGTTAATTAAATTTTGTCTTCAAAATTTGCTTACCGAATAATTATGAATATTGATTCATCATATCATGTTGCCTGTAACACCCCGAACCTGCCCCGGCTCAGTGCGTCACAATTCAAACCCAACTCGTGTTTAAAACGACGTTTAAAATATTTTTCGGTAAAATTTTGACTCGGTTTTCGGGATTTTTGAACCCTTGATTTTTTTTGGGAAACGTGCCCAAAATACGTTTAAAATACGTAGGAAAATGTCGGGACAAAACATAGTAGAAATAGGAAAAAAACGAAAATAAAAAAAAATTGAGGTTTGGGCACTGCTGGGCGCCGCGCGCGCCCAACACGCGCTTTTCGCGTGCCACAGGCGATCGATCGCCGCCCAACGACGATCGATCGGCACCCTCTCTGTTTTTGACTTAAAAACGCACCCCGGTGGTGATCGATCGGTGCCCGGTGGCGATCGATCGGCACCAGTTCTGTCTTTTAGCCCAAAAACACCCAAATTGATTTTTTTTCTGACTTCCTCAACTTTCCTTCACTTTTCTACGACCAAAATACCTCCAAAAATTTTGAAATTTTAACCACACCATCCTGACACCTAAATCCACAAGTCCCGTAAATTTTGTGAAAAACCGACTTCAAACGGATAATAAAAAAATAGCGAACATAACCCGACGTTATTTAGTTTAAAATTAAAACGGACGGCGTAACGCCTAAAAGCCGATAAACCAAAACCTGAAAATTTAAAACAAAAAACATACTAGTTCAAACCTCAAACACTTACGACCATTATCCAACAATCAAAGAACACTAATGATTTGAAAACTTTCCAAACTAATTACGAAACCATTTACAACAAAACCTTACCACATTTACAAAAAAAAACGTTCATATTTTGTTCTAACTTACTTCCAAAACACAGAACATTACAAACACTAAAACAAACCATTTGTCCCATAGTTTCACCTCCCACATTGCCCGAGGCATACAGTGTTCAAAACGTCCCAACAATAGCCTGCACCGGTGGACTCCGTACTCCTCCGACTGCGGCCTAATCCTTGGCGGTCTCGTCTACCTCACCTGTATAAAACTCGTCACCTACACCATAGAACACCAAAAAGGTAAGCTTAACGCTTAGCAAGTAGGGAAATAATGCACAATAACACACTAAATGCTCGACTAAACCCTAACATGCAGTTTCTACACACTCTGTAGTTTTCTTTTCATTTCAGTTGCATTTATCTTTCGCTTCCAGGTGAACCAAGTAGGCACACGCCCCCACACAGTCCAGGACGGCCACACCTTGATTCACGGAGCAAGACCGGAGGCACACGTCCTAACACAGTCCGGGACGGCCAGCACGAATCTCCCCCAATCGATCATAGAATCCTCATTGTGCCTTCAAGCACGAACAGGTCGAGGCATTCATACTCACGACACATTACGTACATTAGCATAGCATCTCGAATAGAATCCCTCGTGGGGTGCTCAACGAGCCACTAGCCCGATGAAGCTATTCTACTCCGAGACCACGTTGCAATCAATTCTTATCTTTTCGTTTCCTTCTCACCACTCAAGCATGCAAAACACGTGGTTTCGTAATTTAGAAAACAATGATGCATGAAACACGATGCATGACACAAAGCAAAACAAGCAAACAAACAATCATTCCCTACCGCTATATGGTGTAGGCCCGAAGGCAACAAACACACATCCGCTACTTACCTGGTTGCTCCAAAGATGGTTCGTCACTTCGTCTCACCGAACGACACGCTCAATTACCTAACCATTAAGGAAAATTTACTTAGTAACCAACTAAAGGATTCCAAAAATTCAACTAACTTAAACTAACCTCACTTTTTTAACCTAAAACTAACCAACACTCAAACAATCTCACACTTAAACGCATAAACTCGATTTTTAACCAAAATTTACCGTCAAACTTCAAACAGTCATAACTTCTTCGTTTTTCAACGGATTTCGACGTGCCACCCCAATTCGGAAACCTCTACACGTTTACTATCCATTGAAATACTTGAATTAACCAAACAAATCACTTGGCCAAGCTGAAATCCAGAAAACAGAACCGGTCCCCTTTGAGTTAAAAACCGATTTTTCCCAAACTCAACTCCAATCTTCAATCTAACTTCATAAATCACCTAAACTAAGTCATCCAACAACTAAATCATCAAAATAGGAAAGAAATCTAACATTTAAACTCAAAATTCGGAATCCTCAAGTTAGGGTTTTCTAAATCTCGCAAAACTCACTCTAAACTCACTAAAACACTCACAAATCAACACCTAAGTGAAACCAAACCAAAACCCATGCATTATTACCTTGAAACCTTGCAAACCCTTGATGAAAAGAAGAAAAGAAGATGCTGAAATGGAGGAGAGCACAATCGAAGAAGATGAAGGAGAAAAAGGTGGAAATCACCTTTTTAACCTAACCATTTTTTCTACTTTTGATTTCCCTCCTCACTTTTCTTTAAATTTGCAATCAATCCCTTCCCTTTCACTCCTTTTCCTCCAACGTGAATGAAGTCTTTCCTATCCATTTTCCTTCATTTAATTTCATTAACTTTCTTTTACAAATTTCCTATTGGTTGTAATATGTGTTTGACTTTTCAACAATTCCTTTTTGAATTGTCAAACACCCTTTTTGTTTTCCCTTCTCATCCATTACTCTTTAATACACAACATGAAACTTGTATAAGTAAACTCTCCTAACACGTTTAATCGTAAGCTATGCACGTAATAGGAAATTCTCAAGTGTTACAATCCACCCTCCTTACAAAAATTTTGTCCTCAAAATTTGCGTACCTGAAAAGCTCAAGGTAGCGCTCTATCATATCTTGCTGTCGCTCCCACGTCGCCTCCTCTACGTTGTGGTTGTGCCACCGCACCTTCACCAGTGGAATGTCTTTATTGCGCAATTTCTTCACTGCATAATCCAAAATATCCACTGGTTTCTCCTCGTAGGACAATGTAGGCTGCACTTCGATCTCCTCTTGTACCACAACATGAGATGGATCCCTTAGGCATTTTCGTAGCATCGATACATGGAAAACGTTATGTACACCTTCCATTGCAGCAGGCAACTCCAACTGATACGCCGTCTTTCCTACTCGCTTCACAATCGGGAACGGTCCCACATATCTCGGATTCAGTTTACCACGCTTCCCGAACCTCATCACACCCTTAAACGACGATATCTTCAAGAACACCTCATCGCCTACCTCAAACTCCAGCTCCTGCCTCCTACCGTCTGCATAACTCTTTTGGCGACCCTGAGCTGTCAAAATGCGCTGTCGAATGAACTGGATTTTATCTGTAGTTTGCTGCACGATCTCCGGACCAATCAAACTAGATTCTCCGACCTCGTCCCAATAAAGAGGTGATCTGCACTTCCTTCCGTAGAGAGCCTCGTATGGAGCCATACCAATAGTGTCCTGATAACTATTGTTATACGAGAACTCCACCAAAGACAGATATCTACTCCAGGAACCCTGAAACTCCAATACACACGCTCGGAGCATATCCTCAAGAGTCTGAATAGTACGCTCAGATTGTCCGTCCGTCTGAGGATGAAAAGTAGTGCTTAAGTTCAACCGAGTCCCCATTGCCTTATGCAGACTCTTCCAAAATTTTGAAGTTAACCTCGGGTCCCTATCTGATACAATCGAAGTCGGCACACCGTGTAATCTCACAATCTCCCGAATATATAACTCAGCAAACTGATCCATACTGTACGTCATCTTCACCGGTGGAAAATGGGCTGACTTCGTTAAACGATCTACGATCACCCATATACCATCAAATCCCTTCGTCGTCCTAGGCAATCCAACAATGAAGTCCATTGAAATCTGGTCCCACTTCCATTCAGGAACCGGCAAAGGCTGCAACTTTCCAGCAGGTCTCTGATGCTCTGCCTTCACCTGCTGACAGATCAAACATGTCTCTACAAATTCAGCCACTGATTTCTTCATACCGGGCCACCAATAGTGCTGCTTGAGGTCTCTGTACATCTTGGTATTTCTCGGGTGAGCAGAAAACCTCGACGAATGAGCTTCAACTAAAATCTCCTTTCGAAGCTGCTCATTGCTTGGAACATACCACCGATTACGGAACTTCAGAATACCGTCATCTGAGTAACTGAACTCCGTCCGATCGTCAGTCACCATACTTAGCTTCAATTTGTTGCACTCCAAATCTCCCTGCTGAGCTTCTCTAATTTTCTCCAAAATTGTTGGCTTCAGAGAAAGATCTGATAACACGGCAGTAACATCTGAAATCAACTCTAAATCAAATCTCTAAAACTCCGTGCTCAACTCCTTGGACATTTCATGCATTATTACCCATGCATTATTACCTTGAAACCTTGCAAACCCTTGATGAAAAGAAGAAAAGAAGATGCTTAAATGGAGGAGAGCACAATCGAAGAAGATGGAGGAGAAAAAGGAGGAAATCACCTTTTTAACCTAACCATTTTTTCTACTTTTGATTTCCCTCCTCACTTTTCTTTAAATTTGCAATCAAGCTCTTCCCTTTCACTCCTTTTCCTCCAATATGAATGAAGTCTTTTCTCTCCATTTTCCTTCATTTAATTTCGTTAACTTTCTTTTACAAATTTCCTATTGGTTGTAATATGTGTTTGACTTTTCAACAATTCCTTTTTGAATTGTCAAACACCATTTTTGTTTTCCCTTCTCATCCATTACTCTTTAATGCACAACATGAAACTTGTATAAGTAAACTCTCCTAACACGTCTAATCGTAAGCTACGCACGTAATAGGAAATTCTCAGGTGTTACATTGCCTCTCTCATGTTACTTTCTCTATGGTATGGTTGCGCTATAATACCTTCACTAATGAGATTTTCTTGTTGCGTAACTCTTTCACGGTTGATTCAGGAATTCTCACTAGTTTCTCTTCGCAAGTTAATGTATGTTGAATCTCGATACTCTTCTGTTCTACTATATGGGATGGATCATGTACATATTTCCTTAGCATTGACACATGAAAAACATTGTGAATTCCATCAATTGATGACGACAATTGTAACATGTAAGCTGTTTTTCCTATTTTCTTCATAATAGGAAATGGTCCAACAAATCGAGGGCTAAGCTTCCCTTTCCTCCCAAACCTCATAACTTCTTTGAATGGCGAAATCTTCAGAAATACCTCATCACCCTCATCAAACTCTAATTCTCTTTGTCTTAGATCTGCATAGTTTTTCTGACAACTTTGAGTTGTTTCTATCCTTTGTCTAATAATTGCAACTTTTTCTGCAGTTTATTGCAAATTTCTAGACCAATGAACTTTGTTTCGCCAACTTCATCCCAATACAAAGGATATCTATATTTTCTACCATATAATATTTCGTAGGGAGCCATACCAATCATAGACTGATAGCTATTGTTATAAGAAAATTTCGCCAATGGTAGATATTTACTCAATGCAATTCCAACACACAAGCTCTTAATATATCTTCTAATGTCTAAATTGTTATTTTGGTCTGTCCATCGGTTTGAGAATAAAATGATGTGCTGAAATTCGATTGAGTACCCATTGCTTTGTGTAGACTCTTCAAAAACTTAGAAGTAAATATGGAATCCCGATCTGACACAATGGACGTTGAGACCCCGTGCAATCTGACAATTTCTTTAATATAGAGCTTTGCATACTGGTTCATGGAGAATGTCATCTTTACTTGTAGAAAGTGGGCTGATTTCGTTAATCGATCCACAATAACCCATATATCATCATGCCCATTCACTGTTCTCGGCAATCCGACAACGAAATCCATTGTTACATGCTCCCACTTCTATTCTGGGATTGATAAGTGTTGAAGAGTTCCTGCTGGCCTTTGATGCTCTACTTTAACCTGTTGGCATATAAGACATGATTCAACATTCTTTGCTACATCTTTCATGTTAGGCCACAAAAAATGTTGTTTCAAATCTCTATACATTTTGGTACTTTCGGGATGCACAGAGAAAGTAGAAGAGTGTGCTTCTGATAATATCTCCTTTTGTAATTCCTTGTCCCTTGGAACATACCATCTGTTTCTAAATTTCAATATACTATCATCAGAATAATTGAAATCAGAAGAATTGTCAGATACCTTGCTCAATTTGTAACTTTTGCATTTTCAATCCTCTTGTTGTGCTTTCTTAATTTTATCTAAGATAGTTGGCTTTAGCAATATTGTAGAAAGTATAGATGTCAGCTCTGAAACTATCTCCACATTAAATCTCTGAATCTCAGATTTAAGTGTTGTTGAAATTGCTGAAACCGCAGGTTGCATCGGTGTAGACATCCTGCTCAAGTCATCAGCTACAACATTTGCTTTTCCTGGGTTGTACTTAATTTCAAAATCACAATCCTTAACGAAATCCAACCACCGTATTTGTCTCATATTTAATTCTTTCTGCGTAAATATATACTTTAGACTCTTGTGATCCAAAAATACTTCACATTGTTGCCTATATAAATAATATCTCCATATCTTTAGTGGGAAGACGACTGCCACCAATTCAAGGTCATGAGTAAGGTATTTATGTTCATAATTCTTCAATTGTCTTGAAACGTAAGCAACAACTCTTCCTTCTTGCATTAGCACACATCCCAATCCAATCTTAGTGGCATCACAAAAGATACTGAATTTGTCGTCTTCTACTGGCAGTGCCAAAATAGGAGTTGTTGTCAATTTCTGTTTTAACTGTTGAAAATTTTCCTCACATTCAGTTGACCACCAGAACTTCAGATTCTTTCTTGTCAGACGAGTTAGAGGCACTGTTACTTTCGAAAATTCTTCTATAAATCGTCCGTAATATCTTGTTAACCTAAGAAAGCTACGTATTTCACCAACATTTCTTGGTTGTGGCCAATCTATAACAGCTTGTATCTTTATTGGACCAACAGAAATACCCTCCCTAGAAATAACATGCCCCAAAAAGTTAATTTTGTCCAGCCAAAAGTCGCATTTGGAAAACTTAGCGTACAATTGATGTAGCTTTAGAGTTAACAAAATAGCCTTTAAGTGCTCCACATGTTCTTCTTTAGTCCAAGAGTAAACCAAAATGTCATCAATAAAGACAATTACAAACTTGTCTAAATATTCTCGGAATATACGATTCATCAAATCCATAAAGGATGTAGGAGCATTTGTTAACCCAAAAGACATTACCAAGAATTCATAATGTTCGTATCTGGTTCAAAATGCAGTCTTAGGAATGTCCTCTATTTTAATCTTCAATTGATAATACCCCGAATGCAAATCAATTTCTGAAAACACGTGAGCACCCTGAAGTTGATCAAACAAGTCGTCAATTCGTGGCAGAGGATACTTGTTCCTTATTGTCAGTTTATTTAACTCCATATAATCGATGCACATTCTTATTGATCCATCCTTCTTCTTAACAAATATAACAGGCGCTCCCTAGGGTGAAAAACTGGGGCGTATAAAGCCCTTCTCCGCTAATAAGTGCAGAATCCCTCTGAGCCAGTATGACGCGTTTTGGGCTTAGCCCGAGAATAAATCTGTGCAAGCCTGAGATCCAAAGCAGATAATATCATACTAGGAAGAATGGGGAATGTTACAACGATTCTCCAAGAATGATCCCTTGTTCTATTGGGGCTTTCTCCAAATGCAACACATAGGGGAGAAGAGGGTGCGGTGGGGTTGAGACCCCCGCACGCGCTAGAACGGGGGGTCTCCACCCTCAAACTCACCCCTCGTTCTCCACGTGCAACGCACGGGCGAGCTAGAACGGGCATGGGGAGAACGGGGGGTGGGTTTGGGGGTGGAGACCCCCCGCGAGCTAGAAAGGGGGGGGGGTCTCCACCATCAAACTCACCCCCCGCGTACATGTGATCTGCACGTGTCCGTATGATGAATGTTCTAAGAACGGTTTGCTGTGTTCTTAGAACGGTCCTCTGTTCTGCGTTAGTATATAAAGAAACAACTAAATTTTCTTTAGAAAACCCGAGTTTTCTCTCGTTCAAACATCAAATCTATACGTTTTGCTGTCGAAATCATCAGATCCGACCATTTTTTGCCAAAGTCTGTGAAAAACCTTCGAGAAAATCCCAAAATTGCCAAAAAAAATTTGCAAAAATAAAAAAATTTGTTGTTTTTTCACGCTGAAAATCCCCAAATCTACTATGTTTTCTTGCTGAAACTCTGAAAATCTAAAAAAATCCTCAAACCCAAAAATGGCCCCCAAAAAATGTTTACAAGGTGTCTCATCAAACCGAGCGACAGATCAAGTGCCGTAATCGCCTACTGGTTATTTGTCCATGGAATTTCAGAACCTAAGGTGTCAAGAGCAATTCGAACAAGATACGGGAATCCGCTTGATTATTTATGGGAAGACTGCAAACTTTAGCAGTTGGGAGTCTTTGGAGATGAAGGAGATGTTTGATGGCATCTCCTTGCACGGGGTGTACAACATGAAGGGCGACAGCTGCGGCAGAGTTGTTCGCCTATTTTATGTAAACTTGGTTAGTGCCGAGAGGTCTGGGTGCTTCAAGACGCACCTTTTCAGTACAGAAATTGTCGTCTCTCCAGTTGTTATCAACGAATTGCTAGGATTTGGGGACGATGAGGCAGAAAGATACTATCACAGTTCCCGAGAGTGTGATTTTTCCAGAACAGTAGAAGGACTAGAGTTTCTTAGGCGAATCCACCGCATTTCAGGCATTGTAGGGTTCATGAAACCGAGATTGAAGGCTCTGAATGTCAAAACTCGGGTGGTACATTATCTGATAAGCCACACCATCCTGTCGAGGGATGGTCATAGAGATCTCATTAACTGGATGGATCAATATGTCATGGAGAAGTTCTATAGCAGCACGATGTTCGACCCAGGATACATGATTATAGGTCATATGTTTGAGGTCGGGCGAACCAAGAATAAGAATCTACCATTTGGGATTTTGATTTTGAAGATCGTCCAGCGATGTCAGCTTCAGGTGCCCCATTGGAGAGCATATCAGATCACACAGATGTGTCGATGTATTTGACAACACCCATTTGACTCGGATGGGCCTAGTCGAAGTCGACAGGTCTTAGATGGTCAAGGGAGATCCTGGAGCCTCTACATCTCGGGATGTTCTGATGGAGGACGCCTCCACCACCACCACCGAGGATGCCCCTACAACCAAGGACACCACCGCCACCACGACTACACCGCCATTTACCCCTCAGGTTCATAGTAGCTAGGATATGATGCAGCATATGCACCACATGTATGAGATGCAGCAGCAGATGTATCAGATGTAGCAGCAGATGTATCAGATGCAGCAGCAGAGGGAGCAGCAGAGGGACCAGAGGATGGAGTCCCTCATAGGCTGAGTCGAGGAGCTCGCCGCGAGCCAGTAAAAGGTGGTTGAGTCATAGGACTATCTCAATGAGTCCTTTAGAGAGCTCACTGAGAGGCTGGAGGGTTAGATGGTAGACAGAGACGACGATGTACCGCCGGATTAGGATATTTTAGATTTTTTATTTTATTTTATGTACTTTACTTTTCGTCTGTAAATATGATGTACTTTAATAAAATTTTATGTCTTGATATTTATTATATGTACTGGAATCTGGCTGTTGGGTATATATTTATGATTATAATTTGCAGGAACTGTGTGAAAATAGCTCTGGAGGAGTTATAAAACAAATGAAACTTTGTCCATTTTTTCAATTTTTTTTTCTTAAATAAACTGAAACAAATAAATAATTGTAATTTGAATAACCTATAATAAATAAGTATTCTTAAAATAAACTAAAATAAAAAAATTTATTTAAATAAACAAAAAAATAAATAATTATAATTTGAAATATATTCGGGGTTTAATTTGTTATATTGGCTTCTTCGGACCAGACGGACATCGCAAATCTTAATGCTTGCAAAGCAGGTTTGAGTACTTCACTCTTTTCATAATCTAATGATTTTACCTCATGTTCACCTGCTCTTTCTCTTGGAACAAATTTCATTTAATATATGTTTCGCTACATCAATCTCGGAAGATCCATGTAAATACTTGTGTCTTGATTTCTTCTTCACTTTTCTGATTGATTCTTGATTAATTATCGTGATGTGATTGAATATTATCACAATACACTTGACTCATTTACCAAACGAGCTAATAGCTGTTGAGCGGATTTTTTTCATACTCCGCTAAGCTTGTTTGACCAATTAATTCTATGGTTTTGTCAAAGTTGGGTTTGGTTGGGTCTATTTTGATTCTGAAGCCAGACCAAACCCAAACGTTGGTGTGCCAGTTCAGTTTATTTAAGTCGAAGTTAGA
This sequence comes from Begonia masoniana, assembly GCA_022432975.1. Lineage (NCBI taxonomy): Eukaryota > Viridiplantae > Streptophyta > Magnoliopsida > Cucurbitales > Begoniaceae > Begonia > Begonia masoniana. The sequence goes on from CM039516.1 coordinate 12,433,399, forward strand.
CAAAGACACTTGAGGGGGAAAAGGCCTTCTTCAATCTTAGGTTTACCCACCGAAGAGCTCAACTCCATGGCCAATAATCCTTCGCAACTACTCCCATCGGGTCATTAATTTTCTCTCCTCTCTTCTCTTTTAATTTCTTGCCGACAAAGGGGTATATATCAGCCATTTGATCTGAATTTCTATTTTCTGGGCAGAAAAAATTGCAGAGTTGTTTGATCATCGCATAGGTTCAAAGATGATAAGTGTGTATTTTACACCTTATTTGTACTCTTTTATACTTGATTCGATAAGTTTTTCTCAAGTGTTTAAGAGGATTTGTCATTTTTGGTGTAAGTGCGCAGATAAATGAAATATAGCAGGTTTGGAGTTTCAACAAAGGCAATTAGAGCTCAAGAATTGATTTCGGCGATTTATTTCGGGCACTATTTGAAGAAGTGAAAGATATAAACCCGTGAGGGTGCCGATTGATCTCCTTATTGGAGGAGATCAATCTCCTGATGGAGCGACTGATCGCCTACACAAGGGGATCAATTAGCTACTGCACATTATGAGGCACAAATCGAAGAGATTGAAGATATAAACCCGAGAAGGTGCCGATTGATCTCTATATTGGAGGAGATGACTCTCCTGATGGAGTCGACCGATCTCCTACACAAGGGAATCAATCGGTTGGCGCATTTAAAAAGATACGATTTTGGTCATTTTAATAAAAAAAATTTTAGCTGTTGATCATAGGGACGCCTAATTTACTCCAAAATTAGGTTATAAAGGAAGGAGGCAGCAAAAAACAAAGGGGGTCGCAGAGAGGAACAAAGAGGAGATCGTTTCTGTCAAGAATTCGCATTCAAATGTATTGTTTTCTCTCCTATTTTTCTTTGCAACTATGAACATCATCTTTTTTATTCTTGTTTCTTTTCATTATTCTAGCATGAACTAATTTTCTTCTCTAGAGCTAAGATGTAGCCGAATTATGATTGTTTGGTGTTTTCTTTAATTCAATTTGTTGATGTCGTATTCCAATTATGTGTTGAGTAAATTATTACTTTTTTTATTGTTTGTGATTGCCTGATCCATAATAGCATGCTCGTAGATTTGTTTTGAGATTATGCAATGGATAATTCGCCATGAAAATGATCTTAGACTAGGCATAGCTATGGCGTTCATGTGGTAGTTTTATTTCTCGTTCATAATGTATTCAATTAATTACTAGGGTTTGAGACCGGGAGGTAATAACCCGTTAGTTGGATAAATGTGTCATTACTCTGGAGAGATTGATACATATATTCGTGAAATCGCCATCAACACATAGGAATAAATATTAATAAATTGAGTTATGATTACTAAACATGATTAATTAAGGTGAAGTCAAAAGCTCTAGATATTTTTCTCATTAGATTCTACAACTTTATTTAATTTTAGTTTATTTAATAAAGTTATCTTGCTATTATTTTAATCAAAATTATCAAAGTTTCATTGTTCATCTATAAATAGAATTAAAGTCGTTTAATAATTCGTGGAAATAGTCCTTGTGAGTTCGACTCGTATTTATTCACTTTATTACTTTTGCGACACATGCACTTGCGTTCGTATTTTTTGCAACAAAAGATATGGGTGATCATGAAAGGTACTCTTAAGGGTTTCGATGTCTACGTTAATATGGTTCTTGAAGATGTTACTGAATAGTAATCCCCTTTCTTAGGTTATACTTGTACTTGGTTCATTATAGGGTTACGTGATATTTTTTACTTGAATTCTCGTTTTCTTTTCAGCATTGATTGTCGCTATTTTGTTTGAGCTTATGACTAATTGAATGTGCGGTTTGGAATATGATTTTATCACAGTGTAATATTTCAATTTGGCTAGATTGAATTCACTAGTTGTGCACACATCTCCTTTGATATATGGTTTGTTTGATTTGTAGTGTTTAATTTGTAGTGCATCTTCTTTATTCAAGTCCAGAATTACCTTACTAAAGTAATTTTGTAATTTTTTTTCTTCTCGTTGAAATGAAAATTTAAAAGGGGTTTTGTTAGAATTCAATGACACAAATTCTTTTGAGTCGAACTAGCATGTTTGCGTTATAATGTCATTTAAAGTTTTATTTTGTTCTGTAAATTCATATAATTTAGAGTCGCAAAAATCACGGTCGTATTTTAGTCTTCACATGATAGATTTTATCTTCTGCACGTAATTTTTTTCATTATGATTTTTTACGTAAATCTATTAGTTCTACGTCTGTTTCTTCTTTTTCAGATTCTCATTCGATTTTAATAGACTTGCATTAGTCCTTTCTTGCGAATCCATTTTAACGTGTCGACTGCATACTCTTTTGAAAACTCTAGCATCTGATCTTTTACTTAAATCAGTTCTAACAGAGTGGCAGTTGGATTGCAAAGTAACATCGCCTTCTTGTGCGTGACGTTACTGAGAGAAACTTTAGTTTTTCAACATATGTTGTTTTAGAAATCACTCTATTCATGGCAGGGATGAGAAATGGTAGCTTTTCATTTATACATATATACTACCTGAATGTTACTTTTGTTTAGTATTGTTCCCTTGGTTTCTTGGTTTATTGATTAAGATCAAATCATCTTTTGTGTCTCGTACTAAACTGCTTATAGATCACTGCGAGTTAGAGGTCTCAAAGTTAAACCTCAGTGTGTATATTTGCTTGATGTAGGACTTGTATAGACACCATTGTAGATTTGCTTTCTTTTGAATCCCTCGAACTTTGATTCATGCGAGACAGGCAAGCATACGAGTCCCGTGGTATTGGTTGAACTACGAGTAAGTTGACCAGATGTTATTAGAAATACGTGTAACGCCTCCGAACCCACCCTGGCTCGGTACGCTACTTTGCTAACCAATCCCACGTTAAAACATAATGTAAAATAATTTTCATAAACCCCAAACTATACAAATCTGACACAACGACATTTAAAGCTAAGTTTTCCGAAACTCTCTTATGTTATAACTAGTTGCCTAGACTCACTAATTTCTTTTAATCCTAACTGTTAAGCACCACAGCGTCCTCCCTGAAAATTTCGACAAAGTAACGCCTGAAAATGGCGCCTCCAAAATGCTAGGTACCTGCATAAATCCAATCCTCAACCCAAAAAGAATTACGCATTCCCATCATTTCCACAAATAGACATTTACAATACTACCAAACTACAAAACCCACATCCCCCGAAGACCAAGGTCGAGGTGCCCCGACAACTGCCCGCACGGGCATGCGCCATGCACCACCAACTGCTGCCACGTCCTAGCTCACTCGCTTAGCTCACCTGTAACCGCGTCGTTACCTACACCACAGAATACACACACACACGTAAGCTTACGCTTAGCAAGTAGGGGATAACAAGGATAAACATACACAAGACACAACCCACACAATTCTACTCGCTCAGTTGTGCTCAACCCATTCTCATTTCCGAAATCGTAGACGTACATCTCTCGTAGAATTCCATTCTACTCGAGACACCCAGCGTACATCTCTCACGAGACACCCAAAGCGTACATCTCTCACGAGACACCCAAAGCGTACATCTCTCACGAGACACCCAGCGTACATCTCTCACGAGACACCCAGCGTACATCTCTCACGAGACACCCAGCACCCAGCGTACATCTCTTATGAGACACCCATCGTACATCTCTCATAGAATTTCCATTCTACGCGAGACACTAATGCATTTCATACTCACAATTCAAACTCACAATTCAAACCATGCATGTCCCACAAATACTTAACCAAAACAAAACAAAGTAAAGCAACCAAACAAACAACAATTCCCTACCGTTCTGTGGTGTAGGCCCGAAGGCAAAACATAAACATCCTCTACTTACCTGGCGTCCTAGCTCGCTGAGGATACTTGGTTCCCTGCCCATTTACGGCTCGACCTACCACAAATATTCAAACTTCATTACATCAAGCCTACATTCACCAATTACTCTCAAACTACTATTTCTAGCCTAATCCAACTAAAACTTAACTAAACGGGCACTAATTTGGGTTCAGTAAAAACCGACCCGAAACTTCAAACGTGCATAACTTTCACGTCGGTTATCGGAATCGAACGATTCCAGCGGCCACGTACTCCTCTAATAACCTCTTTTAATATGCCAAAAGAAAATTTAAAACAAACAACCCTAGTTAGGTCAAAACTGGCAAACCCCAAACTGCCCTAAGTCAGAAATTTTCCCCTTTCTGGTTTTCCATCAAATCTCCTCCATTTCCTCACCAATCAATTCCCCTAACATCCAATTAACATAACCTAACAAGAAAAACCAGAATTCCACACAAAAACCCGAGGCTCCAAAAACCTAGACCTCGGTTTTTAGCTCCTCCCGAGCTGCACACTGCTCAGCATTCCTTGCCAGCATCGAGCTCGGCAATTTGACGCCGAAAGAAACCAAAAACGGCCAGTGATCGGAGCTCTAGCAGCTCGACAATCCACGACACAGACCGAACACAAAACAAGGCAAAGCCCTAAGCTTACCGGTCAGTTTTTGGTCGAAGGAGGTCGGAGATGCTAGCCCTCGGCTCGTCGCCGCCGTCTGATCGGTAGGACGCCGAAATCGGCTGTGCTTTCTCCGTCGATCGCCACCTGAGCTCCCCCCCTTCGCTGCCCTGTTCTTCGCTCGCGGGGAGCAACTGAATGGCTTCGAGCCATTCAGTTGTTTTTAAAAGAAAATAACATTTTCTTTTAAAACAAAAATAATAATAATAATACTAATAATAATAATAACATTAACATTACCATTCTGCCCTTTCAAAAATTTCGTTAAATCCCGCTCTTAAATTATAAACTTTCGTCAATTGACCCTCACCCAGTACCCGACTTAATTCTCCACTGGGAATACCCGCACATAATTTAATAAACGTTTAAGTCACTTTTAATTACTTTAATTAAAACAACTATTTTGTTAATTAATTCTAAGATCCATAATTTAATTAATTCTAAATTCGCGGGTGTTACAATCCACTCTCCTTACAAAAATTTTGTCCTCAAAATTTGAGCTCAGTTATTGCTCAATCTACATTCAACTTACCTACCCTACGGTCCTACACATCTATCGGTCACTTCTCAAATAATGATCATTCCTACATCGTCAAGTTTTAACTTCACCTCCACCTAACTAATTTGAACACGTATCCATCAAACAATTACCTAACTATCTCAAACCTCCAAAGCCATCTCAATAGCCTAATACTAAAACCTGCGGAGTAAACTTCTTACCCTTAGTTCTAGATTTCAAATTCCCTTCGATCTTACTATCGCATCATACACCTATTTACCTCGTACCGCATTCTAACATCATTTACATATTCCAAATTCTCACTACCTAAATTAATTAACTATACACCCGAAGTACTAACTGAGTTTTCATTCACTCTAAATTGTCAACTCTCTACGACTCTAAGTTGGGTCATTCTAAACTATACACCCCAACGCTCAATAATCTCTACAATTATTGACTTAACTACACTTTTCTACATCTCCCAAAGTTTTCATTTTTCTAACTTTGCTCCCTATCGCTTGAGTATTTATACGTCCATTAAACTTCAATTAAATCACTTATACTTTCAAACCCATCTAAGTTCATCTAATGAATTACTTTCTTAATCTAGTGTCCATCGAACACTTACATAACTACCTCAATAGTATAACACATGAAACTAAATGAATGAATTACATCCTCAATTTTATACGGAACACTAAGTTCTTAACACTAACTATTCTCCTCGCCTACCTTTTCCTCCTCAGTCTTAAGTCCATCCAAAAATTCATAATCTAACCTAGCAACTCTTCTATTATATTGCATAATCTTAACACTCGAGTTCTAACGTATATCCTATTCTTAAACTTATCCACTCTTAACCGTATCAACTCCTCTCTAAGCTAATCACAAAATCACTGGTTTCGACTTCGTTACATACAAGTCAAACCTTTAAACTTTCTAACTTAACATTATCCCTAAATCACTCACACACTTTTCGTACAATTTCTCATTTCTCTTACATAAATAGTTCCATACCATTCCATAACTTAAAATCTAAACTTTTGTAACTTTCCTAAACTCTCCCAAACTCAACTTACTTCTAAGTCCATTATAATCACAAAACAACAGGGGTTAAACAAAACAAACAGGGTTAAACTAACTAAAAGTAAAGAAATACTTACAGTCGGTGAAGCACGTTGCATGGCGGCCGGCATTGTCGGGTAATCCTTTGAACGACTTGACCATTTATGCTCTGATACCATCTTGTAACGCCCCCGAACCCACCCTGACTCGGTGCGCTACTTTTCTAACCAAGCCCACGTTAAAACATAATGTAAAATAATTTTCATAACCCCCAAACTATACAAATCTGACACAGCTACATTTAAAGCTAAGTTTTTCGAAACTCTCATATGTTATACCTAGCTGCCTAGACTTACTAAATTCTCTTAATCCTAACTGTTAAGCACCACAGCGTCCTCCCCGAAAATTTCGACAAAGTAACGCCTGAAAATGGTGCCTCCAAAATGCTAGGTACTTGCATAAATCCAATCCTCAACCCAAAAAGAATTATGCATTCCCATCATTTCCACAAATAGACATTTACAATACTACCAAACTACAAAACCCACATCCCCCGCAGACCAAGGTCGAGGCGCCCTGACAACTGCCCGCACCGGCATGCTCCATGCACCACCAACTGCTGCCACGTCTTGGCTCACTCGCTTAGCTCACCTGTAACCGCGTCGTTACCTACACCACAGAACACACACACACACGTAAGTTTACGCTTAGCAAGTAGGGGATAACAAGGATAAACATACACAAGACACAACCAACACAACCCTAACACACGCTGTTTCTACTCGCTCGGTTTTGCTCAACCCATTCTCATTTCCCAAATGGTAGACGTACGTCTCTCGTAGAATTCCATTCTACTCGAGACACCCAGCGTACATCTCTCACGAGACACCCAGCACCCAGCGTACATCTCTCACGAGACACCCATCGTACATCTCTCATAGAATTTCCATTCTACGCGAGACACTAATGCATTTCATACTCACAATTCAAATTCACAATTCAAACCATGCATGTCCCACAAATACTTAACCAAAACAAAACAAAGCAAAGCAACCAAACAAACAACAATTCCCTACCGTTCCGTGGTGTAGGCCCGAAGGCAAAACATAAACATCCTCTACTTACCTGGCGTCCTAGCTCGCTGAGGATACTTGGTTCCCTGCCCATCTACGGCTCGACCTACCACAAATATTCAAACTTCATTACATCAAGCCTACATTCACCATTTACTCTCAAACTACTATTTTTAGCCTAATCCAACGAAAATCTAACTAAACGGGCCACTAATTTGGGTTCGGTAAAAACCGACCTGAAACTTCAAACGTGCATAACTTTCACGTCGGTTATCGGAATCGAACGATTCCAGCGGCCACGTACTCCTCTAGTAACCTATTTTAACATGCCAAAAGGAAATTAAAAAAAAAAACAACCCTAGCTAGGTCAAAATTGGCAAAACCCGAACTGCCCTAAGTCGGAAATTTTCCCCTTTCTAGTTTTCCATCAAATCTCCTCCATTTCCTCACCAATCAATCCCCCTAAAATCCAATTAGCATAACCTAACAAGAAAAACCAGAATTCCACACAAAACCTCGAGGCTCCAAAAACCTAGCCCTCAGTTTTTAGCTCCTCCCGAGCTGCACACTGCTCGGCATTCCTTGCCAGCACCGAGCTCGGTAATTCGACGCCGAGAGCAGCCAAAAACGGCCTGCGATCGGAGCTCTAGCAGTTCGACGATCCACGGCACAGACCGAACACAAAACAGGGCAAAGCCCTAAGATTACCGGTCAGTTTTTGGTCGAAGGAGGTCGGAGATGCCAGCACTCGGCTCGTTGCCGCCGTCTGATCGGAAGGACGCCGAAATCGCCTGTGCTTTCTCCGTCGATCGTCACCTGAGCTCCCCCCCCTTCGCTGCCCTGTTCTTCGCTCGCGGGGAGCAACTGAATGGCTTCTAGCCATTCAGTTGTTTTTAAAAGAAAATAACATTTTCTTTTAAAACAAAAATAATAATAATAATAATAATAATAATAATAATAACACTAACATTACCATTCTGCCCTTCCAAAAATTTCGTTAAATCCTGCTCTTAAATTATAAACTTTTGTCAATTGACCCTCACCCCATACCCGGCTTAATTCTCCATTGGGAATACCCGCACATAATTTAATAAACGTTTAAGTCACTTTTAATTACTTTAATTAAAACAACTATTTTGTTAATTAATTCTAAGATCCATAATTTAATTAATTCTAAATTCGCAGGTGTTACAATACGCATGCACAAACATACATAGCACACATACATGAAGTGCTTTTAAATCACAAATCATCATTTCGTTTGACGTATAAGTAACATTCTACGTGCCCTTTCAACCAATGATACAGGCAAATTGGGATGAAGAACGATTAGTAACAATTTAGGAAATATAATATATTGACTCTATTATGGAAATAGGCTATAGCAATATTACAACTTATGAACAACATTACCTTGTGTGACATCACTTATAGAATCAACTTAACCGTATAAACAATTGTGATTGTAAAATCTATCAAATTTTATTGTAGCACCCGTCCTTTTTGTCTGTAATTGTTTCCCCGAATCATTTTGCGGGATTGATTTAATATTAATACAATATGTGTTTTGTTGGAAACCAAACTAAGTGTAATAAAAACAAATCAATTTGGTTAAAAACCAATGGAAGGGCAAATTAGGTAAACAATTAAGGTTGGTGGGAGAAAGCCAATGGATGATTGCCAAATGGCAATAACTTGCTGAGGAACCTACCTATTCTCTTCTCTTCTACGTGAACCTTCACAATTATCCATTTCCTCTCCGTTCCCTAGATTCCGGACGAAAATCATCCATCGAAGCACCTTCGATCTCCTTGGTTTTCTTCTTTTTTCTGCCTAAGGTTCGTGTATTACCGAGACGATCAAGAACAGCAACCCTACAGCAACAGGTAAGTTCATATCCGTAGGTTGGCCCTTAAGGCCCTACATCACGGAGACTCTAGGTTTTTCTTCTGTCGGGAGGTTTCGGGTAGAGAAAGTTAGAGTTAAGTTCTGAGTTATCTGTTTTCTCTCTAGATTCTGTTGTATTATTCTGTTAACTGCTGTTTCAAGTTAAGCACTGTGAAAGTTCATGCATACACGTTTTCCCAAAAGTTCATGCAAAACAATGTTTTCTGTACACGGTTTTGAAGTTAAGAAAGATAAAATAGAATCTGAATGTAATGTATTGGTTAAGTGTGGGACGGGGACTGGTCCTCTGGTTTTATCCCTCCCTGGGATTCTGAAAAATTGTCCTTGCCAAGGACCCACTTGTTTTATCCCTCCCTGGGATTCTGAAAAACTACTGAATGTCTGAATGTGCCTGAAAGTGCACCTTACTGTTGCCAGTTCCCCTATAAGCCCCACTTATACCCCTCTGCCACTGAAACGTAATGAAATGTTCTGTTACTGTATTCTGAAAACCGCATGCATAGCATTTTGCATCACTGCATATATATATATATTCTTACTGAGTTTTAGACTCATAGGTGAACTCCCTGATGTAGGTACTGAACCCGTGAATGAGGACCTTGTGCCTCAAGATGATGATCTGATGTAGTTGGCGGGTCGAGCTCATGGGGTGTGTTTGTGGCAGCTAGACATAAATCTGTCCAGAGAAAGAAAGGTTTTGAAGTTCTGTATTTATGTTTTAGAAACTTCTGTTATAATAAATTCTGGAAATCCATGTTAAGTTCTGTACTGTTTTTGAGATTTTAAAACAATGTATGGATTCTGTGTCGATATTTAGAACCTCTGTATTTGACAGTTGAATTACATTCTGAAGTATTCTCGAATTGTTTGGAATATTTTCTGATAGTCTGTGCATGGATGGTCTCTGGTTTTAGAGCTATCCATGTAGTGTAATTCTTCTTAAGTTTCTGTTATGCCTTCTGTTGTATTCGAGAACCATGTTTTGAATTGGTTTGAGAATCTGAGATTTTTATGTTTTCTGTTTTTCTGCTCTCTGTTGGTATGTCTTCCTGTTAAAGAGTTGTCAAATTCTGCCTTTAAAATTATGTCTTCCGATTGCATCCTCCGTTGCTTTAAAATCACATCTACCGTTGTTGTTTTTATTATATCCACCGATCACTGTTCACGTTTTTATCCACCGATCACTGTTCACTTTTGTCTTATTTTATCCACCGATCACTGTTCACTTTTGTCTTATTATATCCACCGATCACTGTTCACATTTTTATCCACCGATCACTGTTCACTTTTGTCTTATTATATCCACCGATCACTGTTCACATTTTTATCCACCGATCACTGTTCACGTTTTTATCCACCGATCACTGTTCACTTTTGTCTTATTATATCCACTGATCACTGTTCACATTTTTATCCACCGATCACTGTTCACGTTTTTATCCACCGATCACTGTTCACTTTTGTCTTATTATATCCACCGTTGTATTGTTCACATTTACATCTTCCGCTTCTGCCTTTGAAACCACTTCATCCGTCAGTCTTCTTCCACCAGTCTTCCGCCCCGGTTTATTATATTTTCTGCCAACATCTTCCGCCCCGGTTGATTTACTTTTGTTTTCATTTCTTCCTGCTTTTCTTCTGTTATCCAGTGTCTTCTGTTTTCTTCTGTCATTTATTCTGCCTTATGACTTTAACTGCTTTTCGTTTTACTTTCAAATCCAGAGAACGTCTTCTCCCTCTGAAAAGTTTTAAGGGTTTGTTTTAAAAGCCCGGTCTGTTATGTTCAAAAAAAATATATATATGTACCCGTTTTCTGTTAAATGTCCCAGAGTGACAGCTCTCGGACCCCGATTGGGTTCGGGGCTGTCACATTTATGTTAATAAAATCTCGAGTAAATTTTTTTATGAAGGCCAAATTGTTTCAGGTTGTTTTGAATTTTCGTGGCTCGTCGTCATTTGATGACGTGCGAATTTTCAGTCAAATAGTTAAATCGGTAAAAATTGAAAGTTATTTTAGGATTAGAAGTCCAAAATAGCATCATACGAGTTGCATAGAAATTTAGATATTATTGGTTATTCGATAATAAGAATTTAATAATCTATAATAAAATAATATTTTATATATTTATATATTAAGTAAATTATTAAAATTAAATAAAATCTTTATAAAAAAAAGGTAACCCTCCTTTGTTTCCGCGTGAGAGGAAACCCACGAGAGAATAGAGAACGGTCTGGGCGATCGAAGGAAGTTTTCGTCGATTCTTAGAGTTCGACTGACGATCTTCGAGGGTTTTGTAGATTCTAAATTGAATCTCATTAGTTTTTGTTCGATTTTTTTTTATATTTTTTGTTCGGATTAAATTTCAAGCTTAAAAACTTGAAACTGTAAGTTGAAATCGACATATGTGGGTGGGTCAATTCTGAATTCTCAAAGGCGTTGGTATGGGTTTTAAACTGAGTTTTGGCGAAATAGATCGGAAAATAGTGTCTTTAGAAATCTCACTCGATTAAACCAAGGTCGCGTCGTAGCGCATGAGGTGTTCTTTGTGAACACCTCCACAAGCGACACGTGCTTTCCCTAAACTACAGCGTCGGCACTATTTTAGGCCAATTTGTGGCCTGGTTTTGGTCTGTTTTTTGACCTTTGTTGGTTCCCCTATAGGCACGTTGTCGGCGGGTTTAGTCAGTTTTTTTCACCTCAATGAATTCGTGACCTTTTACCATTTTTTTTTCGATTTAGGTTCTAGATTTTACTAATATCGAGAATGTACGTACGGAGTATGTCATCCCTATTGGTACGAAAGCTAATCACGGTCGAAGTAGAGACTTCTAAGCTAACCGCGGTCGAAGTAGAAATTTATTTTACTATATTCTTAAATGCATTATAGTTTTAAAATACATATCATGTTTACAACTTGTCAATTTCTATATTATTATGCACGCTTATTTTACACGTTTATTTTTCTACACATATGGTAGTAGAGCTTCCGACTATTTTTGGGATCGTGATCTGAGCCATTTGTTGGACACACATCTTCTGATGTGTTAAGTTGTTTTGTCGTACACACAATATGGTAGTGGGACAATGTTGATGTTGCGTTCTTAGGTTCAAAACTCTAAACCTACTCATAGTGTTTTTGTTACGTATCAATACACACTTATTGATTTACGGGCAATTTTTCTTCTTCCTCTTACGTGTGCATATATTGTGCAAAGGCTCGTGAATGACCTTATTTTTACTGAAGTTGTTTTCTATGAAAAACAGTAGTGACACTATTGTTTGTATTACTATCTATAGTATGTAGAAATGTTTTCAAGAATTGTTTCACTCATAACTTATGAAGTTTGTTTTAGAATCCATAAAAAGAATTTTCTTTGAATGTAAATTCATGTTTGCATTTTTCTTCATTGTTTCACAACAATCAAATTATAAAACTAGTTTTTTCGTGCATTATGTTTAGTTTTAGGATTATTACTTAGTTCAGTCGCTCACTTTAAAAGGCAACCTATTTTTCCATAAGAAAAAACCGAGCTGATCAAGAATAGTTGTTCGTGGAGTCCCCGTTGCATTCTTTTTTTTCTCTTGTTTGGCAAATGACCTTTTAGTTCTTCTTTCCACTTTTTGGTCTCTATAGTTATACATTGGGTGTCAAATATCTTACTTGGCAGTCTGCCTCATAAAACCGTGCTTCTCCTCAAAACTTAGAAATGCCTTCTACTAGTAACACTGATAGATAATTAGTACTACTAACAGAAAACTGTAAAGGTAAGGTTAAAACCTTGATAGTTTTGAACAATATGATGGGAAAAACAACAGTAAACTACGAGCCACAAATTAAAAAAAATCATCATAAATTTGCAGAAAAATATCATAGGTAGTTCTAATTTTCTGCCAGAGAAAGTAGAAGCATAAATTAGTGTTTTCCAGGAGATTGTTTGTACGAAGAAATATTAAAGTATTCTAGCATTTGCTAAGTTATTCTAATTTGATTGTGTCTACCAGGAGATTGTTTCTACATTTAATATCATCATATTCTGTCTTCGTTTCTCCCTCTGAAAGAGGGTTTCCACATTCAACAGCTGAGAACAAAAGCAGGTAGAAAAATCGAAAAATCATCTATACAAGCGAAACAACCATAATAACAATTGTAAGCAAATTAATGAGGAAAATGATCTCTACCCGTTACATGCAGAAACTCCCTGGTCTGCGCTTGAGCTTCTACGATGGCGCATCGGAGTTGTCTAGCGGTGGCGGGGAAATGGATAAGCTTACTTATGGTGGCTACTACTTGTTTCTGAAATACCAAGCTAGCTTTAATGGAGTTTCCAGCAAGCCTAGAACACCATTTCGGTGTTTAAAGTTGAATTGTTTTAGCTAATAATGCCTTGCCCTCGCTCTCACATCCATTTTCGTCATCATCTCCTCTGTATTTCTTCTTCACTTGGATGAATATTGGGCTTTCACCGTTTAATTATCTCTTGCTTTATCATATGTATATATATTTATATTTGTACAATTTATTTCATTTTTCAATCAAAACACACTTTCAATCTTTAATTTTATGTAAAATTAATTAGAAAATTACCATATTTTCAAACGTAAGCAACAAAATGCTAATAATACTATTGTGTAATTTAAGTGCGGACTATTAATTTATCACATTGAAATGGCATCATATGATAATACATGTTGGTCAAAAAAAAAATATTTATTATAGTTAGGATGTAAAATGTTTGATAGTTAAAGCATAGTGTGTGAGTATTTGTCTTACTAGTTAGCAAAAGAACGATAGATCGAGATAAGTGTATATTGATAACTTTTAAATTAGAGTTATTTTATACGGTATTTAATTGATAAAACTTATATGAATTGAATGGATGTAATAAGAAATTGGTAGAATTTACTACAATTGCTGCAGTATTGCTGCAGCATCAAGACATTTATTGAATTTAATGTATTTCATGCATATTCTCGAAAAAAACAAGCAGATTTTTATCACTAATTTGAATTTTATATTTTCTTATTTAAATGCAGAGTTATTAGCGGGAAAATGAAAAAGTTAAGATCGGGTTTTTAATAGAGAAGCAAATTAGCAAGTTTGAAGATTACCAAAATCTTGAAGAAAGAGAAAATAAAACAATAAAAGAGAATATTTTTACCAAAAATATAGAGGAGAGATCTAGAGAGAAATATAGAGGGAGAGATCTGGAGAGAGAAGGAAGCAGGAACCAGAGTTTTACGCAGAACGAAGTGGAGGCTAAAATTAAGGAAAAAGGAAACCAATAGAGAGAGATTTGAAGAGAAGAAAAACAAGAAAGGAGAAAAAAAGGGGATTTGGTTGCCAAAAATTATGGAAGGAAAAGCAAAAAAATTTAAAGAAAATCTGAAGAGAGAGAAAAAGAAGACTTGGCACGCAGAACAACAAAAAGAGCAATTTTGGAGAAAAGAAAGGAGGATTTTTGGCTGCGGCAGAGAGGGGAACCAACACTCTTATTCTCTTATTCTTTTTATTTTTTTTCTTTTGGGTTTTATTTTATGACGTCTAGTAGCTAAACTCTTCTACTTGGTTAGGACGATAGTATTCATTGCGGATTTTGCTACGACCTCGGTTTTGTTATTGCAATTGTTTATTAAACAATTATTTGTGATATTCTTTTCTTAATTCAGATCATATCGATAGATAGGTTGATGATCCATGTTTATATTGTATCGAAAGTTAAATATAAATTCTAAGATGCACGAATAATTAATCGGATTAAATTGTTACAAAATAGTTAGCATTAATTCGATTGGCAATAAGAATTGGGTTTATAGAAATTCAATGTTAGTTACCTTCTTTCAATGTAGAGAGAAATTCTAAATTGAATTTACCTAGGCAATTCAAAAGAATCCTTGAATTAATTTATTCTTGCTGTTCATAGACAATGCTGCAGAGCATTACCATAGTATCAGTAGTAAAATTATCGTAACGAAGAAATCGATCCTAGCCAAGACTTCCATTTACTGATTTTATCTCGTTTATTTTGTTTTCTTTTGTTACATCATCATTCGGATTTTAATTATAATTATTTTCATTTATCATTTTAATATTCTCATAAGATTTTTATAGCAATTAATTGAATTAAGAATATCCTCGTGGGATTGATATTTTTACTACTTGAAGCGATACATGCACTTGCGTAAAAGTGTAGAAAATCCACCAACAAGTTTTTGGCGCCGTTGCCGGGGATATTGCTTAGTTGTGATTATTTTGCTATAATTATTTTATTTTATTTTATGTTATTTTATTTTATTTTGTTTCTCTATTTTCAGATATTTATTATTTATGACGGACGAAGAAGACGCACAGGATCTTGTACCCATAGATCCCGAAATTGAAAGAACATTTAGAGCTAGAAGAAGACAACAGCAACAACAGTTTATTGAGGGAGATAATATGGCGAACGTAGAAAGAGAAAGGGAGAATGCTGAAAGAGTTGTTGATGACAGAGACAGGCCCATTCAAGATTTTGCTATTCCTACACTAAATGATCTAAATCCTGGAATAGTAAGACCAGACCTTCGTGCCATCAGATTTGAGCTTAAACCAGTGATGTTCCAAATGCTTCAAACGGTTGGACAGTTTACTAGGGCAGTTACAGATAATCCTCATCGCCATTTGAAAGTGTTTGGAGAAGTGAGTGTATAACACCCGACAACTTCGGGCAGGTGAACTTTCTTTACGGTAAACGGAATTAACTGCCACCTCTGTATTTATGTATTTCTTTGGTCGGAAATTTCGGCGCCAAATTTTAATTAGTTCTTTTTATAAAAATTAGGTTTGGTGGTAAACTTGTAATTAAGCCTAGCTTATTAAGTGTATAAATAGAAAATGAAAATCCTTAAACTTCATAAAAACCTCCACCAGCCGACTTTCCTCTCTCAGCCGACTCTCTCTCCTCTAAGCCCTTCTCTGTTCTTCCTCCAGCGATCAACTTCCTTCGGATTCCTTCCGATACTCCAAGCTCGAGGTAAGATTTGGACAATGTGTTTACTGATTAGTCATTTGAGAGTTGATTAGAGATTTAGATTCGGGTTTCCTGAGGAAGTTGAAGTATATCATGGTAGATATAGCCATTAACATAGCATTTATGATTGTTGTAGATAATAAATAGAAATAATGAACGTTGGCTGAGCCTGGGTAGTTGGTGAACCCGAACACCATTATCGTTTAGCTGAGGTTTTTATGCACACTAGGTGTAACACCCGGTGTTACGGATTTTTGAATCGTGCGCGCAATAGCAATTTCGTTAATAATTAAAATATGCTCGTTTTGCAAACCGAGGGTTTTAATGGAGTCCTTATAATTAATATGAATTTTGAGAGAATTATGGGAATTTATGGAAATCAAACCGAAATATAATGCTCAAGTTTCCGGTTTTGACCCTATAGTGATTTAATTCGTAGAAATAGCAAATTATGTTCGTTTGACGAATGGAAAGTTTTATTAGAGCTCTAGAAATAAATGGGAATTATTGGAGAAATAAGGAAATTTGGAGAAAGCGAACCTAGAGACAAACAACGAGGTAAATAGAAAATCAAATGGAGGGACAAACTTGTCATTTGACAAGTCAAGGTTAATTAAATACACAAACCCTTTCTTCTTCCCCACACTTAATGCTTTCCTCCAAATTTTCCCTCCCATAGTGATTTTTGCTTCTCCTCCACGGCATTTCCACACTTCATCGATTCTTCCTCCAATCTTCAAGGTTCCTTCAAGATTTCTTCTCCCCTCGTGATTCTAGGTAAGTTTCTAGCGTTTTCTGGCCGTTATTCTCGATTTCTAAGTTGATAAACCGTTAGGGTTTTGTTGAATTTCGTTGAAAACAACCGGGTTAGGTTAGGAATGGTTAGTTATTGCTTTATTGGTGATTATTGAACGTTATTAGGTGAAACGTTTGAGTGTATTTTTGCATTTGATTGAAAAGTCGGGTATGGAGCTTTGGAAAACCTCCATTAATGGAGGATTGTCATTTGTGAGAATAAGTTGCTCGATGAAATGTCTGAGAGAGATTTATTAGAATTTTAGAAAATTTCCTTTAGTTAGGAGTTTCGTAAATTTCTGAAACTTTACGTTTAAGCTCGGTTTTAACAAAGGACGCTATGGATTGATTTAAGTGACCAAGTTTGAGACGAGGAGCTCGGTGTGCACGGGACGAGAGGTAAGTTCTCGTGACTTACTGTGGCCGATTGGCCTACACCGTATGTCAGAAATTGTGTTGAAGATTGTTTGGTGCATTGTTTGTTTAATTGCTTTGGTTGGGTAGTTAGGATTTAGTTATTTTATAGGTTAAGTATTGTGATGTCTTGATGGTATGCTCGTCATGTATGCATTATTGTTCATTGTTTATTGTTCATTGAATTGCTCACGCATCACATTTTTTTTTTAAACGTCATGAAAATGAATTTGCGCATCGGTTTTTATGAAAAATGAAATGCATGTAAAGGCAAGTAAAGTATCACAGTAAACAACCATGGCATGGGGTTATCGGGGATGAGGCTCAGACCCGGCATTCCGTGGTGAGCGGGTTTTCCTCCCTTCAGATGGTGTGGCCTGTCTAATTGCTTGACGTGCCCTATCCATCTATCGAGCGTTTCCGGTAACCATAGACTGACACGTATTGATAAATGAAATGACATGGACGGTTTTCATTGCATACATGATCATGCATATACATTTACGTAGAACTTGCTGAGATTTTTATCTCATAGGTGTCCTTATGGTGTAGGTGACTACGAGCAAGGTGAGGACGATGTCCCTCCACCCGACGAGCCTACAGCTTGAAGGAGGATGTTCGCGGGAGCGGCTGGCGTAGTCGATGCGTACACGACCTGTGGGAGCTGCAGGTTATGTATTTTGGGTTGAAACGGGTAGATGGGCGATGTTATTGGATGAATTGTATAGAACTCAGGTCTGGGTGATTATTTTGGATAGTTTGTGAACGTATGTATAGGATGCCTATTTTGACGATTTTGACTAGCTACCGCTATGTATAGATGAATGTTGATGGATAAAGTGATATTTTGATGAAATAGACTTGGTATTGATGTTTGGGATAGGTTTGATGAAATAGAATGGATTTGGAATGAGTTTGGATATTTTGGAGATGAATACGTTGTTTTGTGTTGGGATTTGATGAGATTGAATGTTCGGTTTATGGATAGTGATGAAATTGATATTGAATAGGTAGAGTTAGTTAAGTTTGGAGGTGTTGATTATGTACAAAATGTAAAAATTGCCTTTGCAGGGGTAGACCTGTGCCTGCAGGGGTAGACACCTTGCCAGGCAAGGGGTCGACATCTCAGACAAGGTGTCAACCGATCTTACAAAGGAATGCAACCAGAGAGAAAAACTGTCTTTGAAGTGTCGACTCCTCCGACAAGGTGTCGATCGATCTTACAAAGGAATGCAACCCGAGAGCAAAACTGTCTTTGAAGTGTCGACCCCTCAGACAAGGTGTCGACCGATCTTACAAAGGAGTCAAACCCGAGAGTAAAACCGCCTTTGAAGTGTCGACCCCTCAGCCGAGGTGTCGACCGAACTTACAAAGGGATGCAACCCGAGAGGAAATAGACCTTTGAAGTGTCGACCCCTACCACATAGGGTGTCAAACTTGGGGATTTTGGTTAGTTTTAGACGAGTCATTTTGGGTATGTTTGAGTTAGAGCCAAAATGCTGATAGATACGGATTGTAATGCCCGAGTCCGTTCTCTAACGAGCGAAACGAAAGAAAACGAAAGGACAAATGATGAATGAACGAACAATGCAATGAAAGAAAAGAAAAAAAATAAATTTAAGTGAGAACGGGCGAGGGTAACACGCACGTAGGTATGTATGCACGCACGACATAGGTCGTGGCGGCACCAACGCGGGGTCGGGGTCGTCACAATTAGTTGGTATCAGAGCTCTCGGGTTTTAAAATCGGTTCTGCAGACTGCTCGACTACGCAAGCCACTTCATGGACATGCTTCTTCAAACTATGAGTACGTTACATGCTTTATTTGTTTTCTTGTTTCTTAGAATTATTGCTTTAACTTGTATAGGATTATAAAAATGGTGCGTCGAGGGAATGATCGAGATGATAGAGACGATACTATAGATCAACTCAAGGAATTTATTGCCCAACAGTCCCAACACTTAGAACGACAGGCTCAACATATGGAAAGGCAGTCCCAACAGCTCGATACGCTAATTAACCGAGAGGGCAATAGAGCTCAGGAGGTGGCAACTCCTAGTAACCGGGGAATGGAGAGGTTTAAAAAATTACAACCCCCAGTGTTCAATGGAAAATCGTCGGATCCCTCTTTAGCCGAGGAGTGGATTCGAACTATGGAGGATATGCTGGCATACGCGAGTATAGGGGATGGGGAGAAAGTCGCATTCGTTGCCTATCACTTGGCACTAGATGCCCGTTTCTGGTGGGATACGATCAAGGCGACCACAGACGTGACCGTAATGAGCTGGGAGCGGTTTAAAGCCATATTCTATGACAAATATTTTAGCCATACAGTACGAGAGGCAAAGATGATGGAGTTTATGCAATTGAGATAGGTTGGCTCAGTTGCCAAATACGTCAGAAGGTTTGAGGCGTTATCCCGGTTCGCACCACGCCAGGTCAGTTTTGATGAAGACAAGGTGCGTCGGTTTATGCAAGGGCTTAGTCAAGGGATAAGAAAAAATGTCGTTATATCAGGGGTGCAGAATGTGCCCTATACGGATATTGTTGCGAGAGCGCTAGACATTGAGGCAGCTGAACAGAATTTTGACAAAACGAGGGAGCCAGCTAAAGGGTTCTTTCGAAAGATACAGCCACGGCCTCAGAACAAGGGCTAGCAGCCGAAGGGACAGCCACAACAGCAACAGAGGGGTGCAAAGAGGCCCTATGATGGTAAAGGTGACCAAGGCAAGGGGAAGCAAGTCCAGGAGGCTACTCAAAAGCCCATTTGTCCTAAATGCCAAAAGGAACACTACGGCCCTTGTCGATTGGGCACAAACAGTTGTTACAGATGTGGAGAGGTAGGCCATTTTGCTCAGAACTGTCCAAGGGTGGCTACCGATCAAAGAAGAGTGGCCCCGAGAATATTTGCGTTTATTGAGCCCAGAGATGTTGACGACGAGGCCCAGCCCTCAGTTATTGCAGGTACGATTTTGGTCACGGGAGTGGCTGTATTTTCATTGATAGATACGGGTGCTACGCACTCGTTTATTTCCACTGCATGCGTAGCTAGACTGAGGATAGAGCCTGAGTTAGCAGAGTGTGAGTATCGAGTCATGCTACCTTCAGGAGAGTTTATGCAGTCAGATCGCATCTTCCAGGGCAATGTCGTCTCTGTAGGGAGCAATACCCTTTATACTCGGTTGATAGTTATGGGCATAGAGCGGTATGATCTTATCTTGGGAATGGATTGGCTATCTCGCCATTTTGCTACCATTGACTGCCGATCAGGGGTGGTGACTTTTCGGCCCCCGGGTAAGGAGGAGTTTGCCTATCAGGCAATGAAAAGATTGAGCAGCCTACCAACCTCCTATTCCATAAAGGTTAGTGAATAATTTAAAAGTGAATGCTCGGCTTTTATGATCACTGTGGTCGACACTCAGTTACTTGATGGGGTAACACCAGGTGACATCCCAATTGTTAGAGAATTGTCATAAATTTTTCTCGACGATCTTCCCGGATTACCACCGGATCGGGAGATAGAGTTTGTAATTGATGTCTATCCTAGTTCTGAACCAGTTTCTAAGAACCCGTACAAATTGGTGCCCGCCGAGCTAAAGGATTTGAAATCTTAGCTAGAAGAGTTGTTGGATAAGGGCTTTATTCGACCTAGCTTTTCTCCATAGGGTGCGCCAGTTTTGTTCGTTAAGAAGAAAGATGGAACTCTCCGGATGTGCATCGACTATCAAGAGTTAAATAAGTTGACAGTGAAAAACAAGTACCCATTACCCCGAATAGATGATTTGTTTGACCAGCTACAGGGTGCCCGAGTATTCTCCAGGATTGATTTACGCTCGGGTTACTATCAGTTGAAGGTACGACGGGAAAATATTCCAAAGACAGCATTTCGAACGAGGTACGAGCATTATGAATTCCTCGTAATGTCCTTTGGACTTACGAATGCCCCCGCGGAATTTATGGATTTAATGAACCGTGTTTTCAAAGAATATTTGGACAAGTTTGTTGTTGTATTCATCGACGACATCTTGGTCTATTCTAAGACGAAGGAGGAGCATGAAGAACACTTACGGATTGTCTTGAGGAATTTGGAGAAACATCAGCTTTACCCGAAGTTCTCCAAATGCGAGTTTTGGCTGGATCAGATTAACTTCCTCGGCCACATTATATCTCAAGAAAGGATTTCTGTGGACCCAAGCAAGATTCAAGTTGTAAAAGATTGGCCGCAGCCTAAGAATGTACGAGAGATACGCGGATTTCTCGGATTGGCGGGGTATTACCGAAAGTTTATTGAGGGATTTTCAAAGGTTGCAGTCCTTATTTCGCGATTGACAAGGAAAAATGAGAAATTCGTATGGTCGGCTGCGTATGAAAAGAGCTTTAAAGAGCTGAAACAAAGACTGACTACAGCACCAGTGTTGACATTGCCTGTTGAAGGCGATAAGTTCAGTATATACTGTGATGCTTCAAAGATTGGACTTGGGTGTGTGTTGATGCAGGTGGGCAGGGTCATTGCTTATGCTTCTAGGCAGTTGAAGCCGTACGAGCAAAATTATCCGACACACGACCTTGAGTTTGCAACGGTTGTCTTTGCTTTAAAAATCTGGATACACTACCTGTATAGGCAACAATGTGAAGTGTTCTCACATCACAGGAGTTTAAAATACCTGTTTACACAAAAAGAACTAAATATGCGGCAAAGAAGGTGGTTGGAGTTCGTTAAAGATTATGACTTTGAGATCAAATACCACCCAGGAAAAGCAAACAAGGTTGCTGATGCCTTAAGTAGAATGCCTTCTACGAATCAGCCTTTGCTTGCAGCGATGTCGGTGATGTTGAAGTCTGAGATTGAGAGGTTTGATGTGGAGATTGTGGCTGAGTTGTCCACGATGCTTACCAACATTTCTCTCAGGCCAACGATACTTGACAAATTACGTGAGGCTCAACAGAGAGACTTAGAAGGAGACAGGCACCGTTTAAGTATGACATCTGAGGATTCTTCCGATTTCAACTTGTCGGATGATGGTATTTTGAAATTCAGGCATAGGTGGTACGTGCCTATAATGAGGAGTTGAAGAAAGAAATATTAGCCAAGGCACACTCTTTGGCCTATTCGGTGCATCCAGGAAGCACCAAAATGTATCGAGACCTAAAGCAACATTTCTGGTGGCCTAACATGAAGAGAGAGGTGGCCCGGTATGTAGAAACCTGTCTGGTTTGTCAGCAAGTTAAGGCAGAATATCAGAGGCCGGCAGGAACTTTGCAATCCCTGCCGATCCCGGAGTGAAAATGGGAGCAGATTTCAATGGATTTTATTGTTGGACTCCCAAGAACAACGAAGGGGCATGATAGCATATGGGTGATAGTGGACCGTTTGACGAAATCGACCCACTTTCTTCCAGTTAAAACAACATTCTCCATGGATCAGCTTGCCGAACTCTATGTTCAAGAGATTGATAGACTGCACGGGGTGCCTGTTTCCATAGTTTCAGACCGAGATCCGAGGTTTACTTCGAAATTTTGAAAAAGTCTGCACAAAGCCATGGGAACTCAGTTGAACTTTAGCACGGCATTTCATCCTCAGACTGATGGTCAGACAGAGCGAACAAATCAAATTCTTGAGGATATGCTTAAAGCCTGCGTGTTAGAGTTTCAAGGCTCATGGAGCAGGTACTTGCTGTTAATTGAGTTTTCATATAACAATAGCTTCCAAGCTACCATTGGCATGGCTCCGTATGAAGCACTGTATGGGTGAAAATGTAGATCACCGCTATATTGGGACGAGGTCGGTGAAGCTAGCATCATTGGCCCCTATATTCTACAGCAAACGGCAGAGAAGATTGCCGTTATTAGACAGCGCATCGAGGTAGTTCAAAGCCGTCAAAAGAGCTACGCTGACAATAGATGAAGGGAGTTGGAATTTAATGAAGGTGACGAGGTATATCTGAAAATTTCCCCATTTAAAGGCGTCATGAGGTTCGGGAGATGGGGCAAGCTAAATCCTCGTTACGTTGGGCCCTTTCCTATTTTGAAGAGAATTGGAAAGATGGCTTATCGACTACAACTACCTGCATCCATGGATAGCATCCACAACGTCTTTCACGTGTCTATGCTCGGGAAATGTGTGCGTGACCCGTCGCATGTCGTAGAAGCACGGGAGATTAAGGTACAGCCAACGCTAACCTATGAGGAGAGACCGGTGCAAATTCTGGAATCCTCTATTAAGGTATTGAGAAACAAGGAAATCCCGCTTGTCAAAGTATTATGGCGGAATCACGGAGTAGAGGAAGCTACCTGGGAAAGGCAGCAAGCTATGATGGCCAAATATCCAGAGTTATTTGTGTAATCAATTTTGAGGACAAAATTTCTGTAAGGTGGATGGAATGTAACACCCAGTTTTACGGGTTTTTGAATTGTGCGCGCAATGGAAATTTCGTAAATAATTGAAATATGCCCGTTTTGCAAACCAAGGGTTTTAATGGAGTCCTTATAATTAATATGAATTTTGGGAGAATTATGGGAATTTATGGAAATCAAACCGAAATATAATACTCAAGTTTCCAGTTTTGACCCTATTTTAGTTCGTAGAAATAACAAATTATGTCCGTTTGACGAATGGAAAGTTTTATTAGAGCTCTAGAAATAAATGAGAATTATTGGAGAAATAAGAAAATTTGGAGAAAGCGAACCGAGAGACAAACAATGAAATAAATAGAAAATCAAATGGAGGGACAAACTTGTCATTTGACAAGTCAAGGTTAATTAAATACACAAACCCTTTCTTCTTCCCCACACTTAATGCTTTCCTCCAAATTTTCCCTCCCACGGCGATTTATTCTTCTCCTCCACGGCATTTCCACACTTCATCGATTCTTCCTCCAATCTTCAAGGTTCCTTCAAGATTTCTTCTCCCCTCGTGATTCTAGGTAAGTTTCTAGCATTTTCTGGCCGTTATTCTCGATTTCTAAGTTGATAAATCGTTAGGGTTTTGTTAGATTTTGTTGAGAACAACCGGGTTAGGTTAGGAATGGTTAGTTATTGCTTTATTGGTGATTATTGAACATTATTAGGTGAAACGTTTGAGTGCATTTTTGCATTTGATTGAAAAGCCGGGTATGGAGCTTTGGAAAACCTCCATTAATGGAGGATTGTCATTTGTGAGAATAAGTTGCTCGATGAAATGTCTGAGAGAGATTTATTAGAATTTTAGAAAATTTCCTTTAGTTAGGAGTTTCGTAAATTTCTGAAACTTTATGTTTAAGCTCGGTTTTAACAAAGGACGCTATGGATTGATTTAAGTGACCAAGTTTGAGACGAGGAGCTCGGTGTGCACGGGACGAGAGGTAAGTTCTCGTGACTTACTGTGGCCGATTGGCCTACACCGTATGTCAGAAATTGTGTTGAAGATTGTTTGGTGCATTGTTTGTTTAATTGCTTTGGTTGGGTAGTTAGGATTTAGTTATTTTATAGGTTAAGTATTGTGATGTCTTGATGGTATGCTCGTCATGTATGCATTATTGTTCATTGTTTATTGTTCATTGAATTGCTCACGCATCACATTTTTTTTTAAACGTCATGAAAATGAATTTGCGCATCGGTTTTTATGAAAAATGAAATGCATGTAAAGGCAAGTAAAGTATCACAGTAAACAACCATGGCATGGGGTTATCGGGGATGAGGTTCAGACCCGGCGTTCCGTGGTGAGCAGGTTTTCCTCCTTTCAGATGGTGTAGGCTATCTAACCGCTTAATGTGCCCTATCCATCTGTCGAGCGTTTTCGATAACCATAGACTGACACGTATTGATAAATGAAATGACATGGACGGTTTTCATTGCATACATGATCATGCATATACATTTACATAGA
The DNA here is from genome assembly GCA_022432975.1 of Begonia masoniana. Classification (NCBI taxonomy): domain Eukaryota; kingdom Viridiplantae; phylum Streptophyta; class Magnoliopsida; order Cucurbitales; family Begoniaceae; genus Begonia; species Begonia masoniana. The sequence continues at coordinate 12,458,551 of CM039516.1, forward strand.
ACTTGCTGAGATTTTTATCTCATAGGTATCCTTATAGTGTAGGTGACTACGAGCAAGGTGAGGACGATGTCCCTCCACCCGACGAGCCTACAGCTTGAAGGAGGATGTTCGCGGGAGCGGCTGGGGTAGTCGATGCGTACACGACCCGTGGGAGCTGTAGGTTATGGCATAGGGTTATCGGGGATGAGGTTCAGACCCGGCGTTTCGTGGTGAGCAGGTTTTCCTCCCTTCAGATGCTGTGGGCTGTCTAACCGCTTAATGTGCCCTATCCATCTGTTGAGCGTTTCCGATAACCATAGACTGACACGTATTGATAAATGAAATGACATGGACGGTTTTCATTGCATACATGATCATGCATATACATTTACGTAGAACTTGCTGAGATTTTTATCTCATAGGTGTCCTTATGGTATAGGTGACTACGAGCAAGGTGAGGACGATGTCCCTCCACCCGACGAGCCTACAGCGTGAAGGAGGATGTTCGTGGGAGCGGCTGGCGTAGTCGATGCGTACACGACCCGTGGGAGCTGTAGGTTATGTATTTTGGGTTATTTTGGGTTGAAACGGGCGGATGGGCGATGTTATTGGATGAATTGTATAGAACTCATTTTAGAATGCTTAGGTCTGGGTGATTATTTTGGATAGTTTGTGAACGTATGTATAGGATGCCTATTTTGACGATTTTGACTAGCTACCGCTATGTATAGATGAATGTTGATGGATAAAATGATATTTTGATGAAATAGACTTGGTATTGATGTTTGGGATAGGTTTGATGAAATAGAATGGATTTGGAAAGAGTTTGGATGTTTTGGAGATGAATACGTTGTTTTGTGTCGGGATTTGATGAGATTGAATGTTCGGTTTATGGATGGTGATGGAATTGATATTGAATAGGTAGAGTTAGTTAAGTTTGGAGGTGTTGATTATGTACATAATGTAAAAATTTCCTTTGCAGGGGTAGACCTGTGCCTGCAGGGGTAGACACCTTGCCAGGCAAGGGGTCGACATCTCAGACAAGGTGTCGACCGATCTTACAAAGGAATGTAACCAGAGAGCAAAACTGTCTTTGAAGTGTCGACTCCTCAGACAAGGTGTTTACCGATCTTACAAAGGAATGCAACCCGAGAGCAAAACTGTCTTTGAAGTGTCGACCCCTCAAACAAGGTGTCGACCGATCTTACAAAGGAGTCGAACCCGAGAGTAAAACTGCCTTTGAAGTGTCGACCCCTCAGCCGAGGTGTCGACCGAACTTACAAAGGGATGCAACCCGAGAGGAAATAGACCTTTGAAGTGTCGACCCCTACCACATAAGGTGTCAAACTTGGGGATTTTGGTTAGTTTTAGACGAGTCATTTTGGGTATGTTTGAGTTAGAGCCAAAATGCCGATAGATACGAATTGTAATGCCCGAGTCCGTTCTCTAACGAGCAAAACGAAAGAAAACAAAAGGACAAATGATGAATGAAATGATGAATGAAATGATGAATGAATGAACAATGCAATGAAAGAAAAGAAAAAAAATAAATTTAAGTGAGAACGGGCGAGGGTAACACGCACGTAGGTATGTATGCACGCACGACATAGGTCGTGGCGGCACCGACGCGGGGTCGGGGTCGTTCACACTAGGTGGTTGATATAATGCTCGAATGGAAATGAGTTAGACTTCTAAGATATATACTTAGTTAGAAAGCTATCATTCTGGAATATTAGACTACTTAGGATTTGTTTTCTTACATTAATACGTGAAATGACTTAGGTGGGAAAAAGCTCCAAGTGAAGGAAAGACATTGCTAAGGAATCCAGGTAAGTGAGTGTATTAAGATTTCCAGCCATTAGGGCCCTGCATCACAAGGGTAGTAGGTTGAGTTTGTTTCTGATATTCGATTATGTTTGGGAAGTTGTCTGTTTTAGTATAATGTTTGGAATAGTGTATGCTCTGTTTTCTGATGAACGACTCCTTCCATGGTCTCATGTTTTGAGAATGTTTATGTTCATGCATCATGATTTATTTACCGAGTATACAAAATGTTTTACACGCATACTCCTTTATGAATGAAACAAGAAAACGAAACGTATGAAACCTTGATTAAGTGAGGGTTGGGGGCAGTTTTGGCCATGTCACTGTCTAGGAATGGACCATGATTCTTGCTCGCAAGGGCCATGTACACGTGCACTACCTACCCTTCTTCGGCACAAACTCCTCCTTAATCCATGATATGAAAACGATGAACAAGAATATGATTCCCACGATTTGAAAGTGAATGTGAACACAAGCATGATTCCTGATTTGAGTAAAAGATGTGAACATGATTTTATTAAGTATGCAGCATTCATGTGCATTCATGTGTTTGTTGCACTCCTTATTAAGCATTAGGCTTATAGTTTGAACCTTATGATGTAGGTGATGAAACAACAGGTGAGGACTTCAGTCTAGAAGGAAATGCTTAGGTCTGGTTGCTGGTTGCTGCTCATGGTGATGATTTGTGGCTGGGAAGCGATTTTTAACCCGTGGAGTGTTGCTTTCAGTACGATTTAGTAAGATCTATGATAAGATTGCATGAATAGGAAATGAATTTCTTTATGTTAACAGATATTTGACTTATTAAGTACGAGTTTAAGTTTAAGAAGGTTCCAGATTTAAGAATCTTCTCTATGTGATAAGTCTTCCGCTATGAACTTAAGTTAAAGATTACGAGGTCTATGTGTATGGGGATTTTTGGAAAAATGGAGTTAAGTTTTTAAGAAGAAAGAGGGAATGAATTGAAGTCTCCATTTGATCAATAATCGGTAGAGGTTAAGGTTACTGTTGAGCGGTGGAGGCTGGATGAATGTGTCATCCGACTGACATCACCGGAAGATGTTGAGTATTATTGATCGGTGGATGCTGGCTGATTGAGTCATCCGGCTGACGTCATCGGTGGATGTGTTTTGTGAATGTGAGCTGTAGATGTCGTCTGTCGAGTTAATGAAGTCACGTGGGTAACACGTGGTCTGACCGGTGGATGTTGAGTGTTACTGTTCACCGGTGGATGTTGTTTGTTTATGATGATCGGTGGATGCTGGATGAATGTGTCATCCGGTTGACGTCAACGGAAGATGTTGAGTATTATTGATCGGTGGATGCTGGGTGATTGAGTCATCCGACTGACGTCATCGGTGGATGTATTCTGTGAATGTGAGCAGTAGATGTCGTCTACCGAGTTAATGAAGTCACGTGGGTAACACGTGGTCTGACCGGTGGATGTTGAGTGTTACTGTTCACCGGTGGATGTTGTGTGTTTATGATGATCGGTGGATGCTGGATGAATGTGTCATCAGGCTGACGTCACCGGAAGATGTTAAGTATTGTTGATCGGTGGATGCTGGATGAACGAGTCATTCGGCTGACGTCATCGGTGGAAGTCGAGTGGATGCTGGGTGAATGAGTCATCCGGCTGACGTTATCGGTAGATGTGGGATATTACTGTTGAGCGGTGGATGTCGCTCGACAGAAATGACCGGTGGATGCTGGGTGAATGAGTCATCCTGCTGACGTTATCGGTAGATGTAGGATATTACTGTTGAGCGGTAGATGACGCTCGACAGAAATGAGCGGTGGATGTGAACGACAGAGGTTAATTCGATTGTGTGTTGATTCTTTTCTTTAAATAGATATTTTTCCAAATGATTTCGAATTTGATTGGAATTTCTTTAAAAACGTATTTATATATATACACAAAAAAAAAAAAAAAAATTGGGTTGACATTTTGATTACAAATATGATTATACGAAATTCTCGACCCATTGAGTTTCGGGTCTTGACCGAGTGATTCTTTCAACTTCCCTGGAGTATCGGCAGAAGCTTTGAGGTTAAAATTATTGCCATATTCTTTGAGAGATAGAGCTAGGGATTGGTTGAATAGTATTCCTTTTGATACCATTACTACTTGGGGGGATCTTTCTAAGAAATTTATTATGAAGTATCACCCACCAGTGAGGAACGCAAGGATGAGAAATGACATCACCAGCTTCCAGCAGAGGGATGGAGAATCACTCTACGAAGCGTGGGATAGATTTAAAGAATTGTTGAGACAGTGTTCAAATCACGGGATCCCTCATTGGATTCAGTTGGAAACATTTTACAACGGATTGAATGGACAAACCCGATCGATCATTGATGCAGCAGCCAATGAAACACTGCTGTCAAAATCTTTTAATGAGGCATATGACTTACTGGAAAGAATGGCAGTGAATAGCTATCAATGGCCATTAGATAGGAATACACCTACGAGGAGAACACCTGGAGTTTATGAAGTTGATGAAGTAACTTCTCTTAATGCATAAAAAGCTTCATTAGAAAATGCCATAAAAGCTATGAACAAACAGCAACAGCCACAAATACGGGAGATTTCATGCATTTTCTGCGGTGAGAACCATGAGAATAGCTCATGCCCTACGACGAATCCGCGAATTATGTGGGGTATAACCGAAACAATAATCCATTTTCACAGACGTACAACCCTGGATGGAGACAACATTCAAACTTCCAATGGAATTCGTAGCAACAGAATAATGCAATACCTGCAAGATCTGCATATAATTATGCCCAAAGCTACACTCAGCAAGTTCAGAAGCCAGTATCTCAGGAAAAACCAGACAATTTTTCAAGGGAATATGCTTCAAAGACAGACATAATATTATAGAATTTAGCAGCCTCCATAAAGAATATTGAAACACAACTGGGGCAGCTAGCTCCATCTACAAACTCGAGAAGCATGGGACAATTACCAAGTGACACTGAAATTTCACAAAGACCGGGAAAAGAACACTGCAAGGCTATTATATTAAGGATGGAAGAGAAGTGGAGATTCCAAAGAAGCCACAGAGGGTGGACAAAACCAAAGAAGAGGAAACAGAAAAGCAACCCAGTACTGAGGGTTTAAAGAAAAAGGAAGTGATGATTGAGAAAGAGAGTACTGAGGGGGCCGAAGAGAATAATCTGGAATCTGGAGAAATTAATATCAATGTTGCAGTTCCGCTCGCAGCATCACAACAGCATCGACCCGTAGACTTGCGAACACAGAAACCTCCTCCACCATTTCCACAAATGCTACAAAAACACAACCAGGAAAAGCAGTTTAAAAATTTTTTGGACGTTCTGAAACAATTGCACATAAACGTACCTTTGGTGGAAGCTCTTGAACAAATGCCAAATTACACGAAATTCATGAAAGATATTTTATCCAAAAAGATGAGATTGGGAGAGTATGAAATGGTGGCTATGACTGAAGAAACGAGCTATATATTGCAGAACAAGATTCCACCAAAGTTGAAAGACTCTGGAAGCTTCACTATTTCTTGCACAATCGGCAATAACTATTTCAGAAAAGCTCTATGTGATCTTGGAGCTAGTATCAATTTGATGCCCATGTCAATTTTTAAGAAACTGGGAATTGGAGAAGCAAGACCAACAACAGTAACTCTATAGCTAGCTGACCGATCGCTAACTCACCCTCAAGGAAAGATAGAAGATGTGTCAGTAAAGGTGGACAAATTTATTTTTCCTACAGACTTCATCATTATTGACTATGAAGTAGATCAGGAGGTTCCAATAATTCTGGGGCGGCCATTTTTAGCCACTGGAAGAACCCTAATCGACGTGCAGAGAGGAGAACTCACAATGAGAGTTAATGACCAGCAAGTTACTTTCAATGTTTTAAAAGCCATGAATTGTCCATACGATGAAGAAGAGTGCTTCAATATTTCTGAAGAAATCAAGGCAGTAGAAATAAAGCAATTATCAAGCGGGTATAGAAGGCAGTTCGAAGCATTAATTAGAACTGAAGATGACAAAGAAAATTGGCAACACTCCAGCGAAGAAGCAGCCACAGTGGAACTCAAACAGCTGCCATCTCACTTGAAGTATGTATTTTTAGGACTCAAGGAAACATTTCCTGCAATTATTTCCGCTAGTTTATCTACTATGCAGGAGCAAGAGTTATTAGATGTCCTAAAAAGATATAAGCTAGCTTTAGCATGGACAGTGACAGACATAAGAGGAATAAGCCCTAGCATTTGTATGCATAAGATCAGATTGGAAGAAGGAGTTACTGCAACAATAGATCAGCAGAGAAGACTAAACTCGATTATGAAAGAAGTTGTGATGTCACGACCCTAATACCGTACCCGTATTATACATTTTTTTTTTTTTTAAACAACCTTTTCTGTAACTGTACGGAGAGCGAAATCTAAAACGGAGTTGAAAACGGAATTGAAATCGAAGTTCGTTTACCAACTCATTTAAAACAATCCATAAAACTATTAAAACTTAAAACAAATAAAACATTAAAACAATTAACTAATAAAATTTAATTTCTTTTTTTTTATACATGGCTATCAGTAGCCACAAAAGTGGCTACTGATCGCCACTTACATTATAAAGCATGGCTATCGATAGCCATAAAAGTGGCTATCGATAGCCACTTTCTTTATAAGGCATGGCTATCGATAGCCATAAAAGTGGCTATCGATAGCCACTTTCCACCCAAGAGGCGATTACTCGCCTCCCAGAGGCGAGCAATCGCCAGGCTCTCTGGATTTTCTCCAGAGAGCCGAGCTTCACTTTTTCCTCTTTTTCTTTTCTTTTCTTTCACGCCCTGCACTTCACTTTTCTACCCAAAATACACAACATAATAACATAACACTCATCAATCTCTTCTCCTTTCACACACCTTCTTCACACCATTCTTACTTACGATTTACAATATACACTTAACACTCCAAAATATTCCCAAACACCATAAACACACCATACTTCAATCTCCCGAAAACCCGACTCAAAACGTACCCGAACACATGTTCTAAATTCGTGAAAACAAACTGCGTGGATCGTTCTAAAACCGAGCCAATCCTTACAGTTATAACTCATCTAAAATCATCAAATAAAACTCAATCAAATCCTCAAATAAACATTCATAATAAAGTAAAACTTCCTTAAAACATCTCCAAGATGAACACGTCACCAAAACATTCAAAACGACTCAATTCAAAGCCTACATCCTATATACAATTCCTAAATATTAAACTTCTCCACATATCCTAAAATCCCTCACATTTTTTAACATTAAAACAGGTTCACATTAATTACCCAAAAATCACTCGGAGCACCACCGTGGTCATCGAACCTTGCCAAAACACACCCCGTCGCCACGAGCACCATCCGTCGACCACCTATTCTTTGTCATCGAGTTCACACCTGTCACCTACATCATTCAACATATACATTAAGCCTAAGGCTTAGTAAGGGGATGCACTATACTTAACATGTACATGAATGCATGAACGTTTTCATTTACTTGTTCTTATTAATTTTCATACATACATCGTGTTGGGGAGGTAGGCAGTGCGTGTACATCACCTTTCGGTCGTATTCATGGTCCAACATGTGGATGTGACAATGGTTTTGTTGTTCATAGGCCAAACCACCCCATCATACTTAATCATTTCATTTTCATACGTTTCATGTTCATGCATGTAAAACATTTCATATGCCGTTGAGAAAACATGATGCATGAGGAACTATACGTACAACATATCATCAAAACATATCACCAAACAGTTCAAACGTACTTGAACATACTTTACTCATAACGAATCTAACAAACAACTAATAACTAACGTTCTAGGCTACCCGACTCATTAAACCCCACAATCAGAAAATCATCATCAAGAACAATAAAACCTAACGTTGACACGATGTAGGGCCTTAAGGGCCGGAAACCTAACATCCACTTACCTGGCGTCCGTAGTAAGCCGTGCACCGTCCGTAAAGTCGTCTCCACCTAAAGCATTTCACAATTGAGGGCATTAAAACCGATCACAAATAATCCGTTTCCAAACTTAAACTAAGCTCCTAGCTAACACTATTTTCTTTAAAACTTCAACTTTCTCCATTCAAGCATTTCATCGAACACTTCACGTGCGCACATTCAAACACACTTTTCTCCCTAATTCGACATCCGATCACAACCATTCAAACGCCTATACGTCACCCATAACATCTACTTTAGTATACCACCGCTAATTTTCAAACCACACTTAGCGATCAAACTTAAAAATCCCTAACTTCAATACACATTAAAACAATATAATCAAAACACCAAAAACCCAACCCTAAATCCATTTTCAATCTAAAATCACCAATCTATCACCAATCATCAACAATACATCAAAACTAACAATTTCTAACCTAAAACGTAATTTTAGTCAAACCCTAAATCGATAAAACCTAACGAATAACAACCAAACTCGACAACTAGACGTGTCTAGAGTTTAGGGCTTACCTAAAGGATCGATTGGAGAAGGAAGAAGACCGAAGAAGAAATCGCCGGAAGAGAAACGTTGATCGATCGTTGAAGGAACGAGGGAGGAGGAAAAGAAATCGCACAAGGGAGTGGGGGAAAAGGGTTTTCACGTCGCTGGAGAGAAAATGAGAGAAGGGGAGGGATTTGTTTGTTTTTAATAAACTTTTACCCTCACAAATTACTCTTTTACCCTTATGCTCAATTATTCGCTTAATTCGTTATTTCGTCTATCGATTTGAATCCCCCGAAACTTCCTTATTCCTTCAAGTATTCAAACTTATTTCTAGGGTTCTAACGAAACTGTCCGTTTGCAAAACGGACCTAATTTACTATTTTTACGACTTAAAACACGATAGATGGAAAACCGTAATTCGGCATTACGCTATCGATTTAGGTTTCTAAAAATTTACTTATTCTTCTAAAAATCCATATAAATTCCTAGGGTCCTACTAAAAATTCTCGCTCACAAAACAGACCCATATTTATTTATTTACGAAAATACCCTTGGAGCGGAAACCCAAAAACTCGGGTGTTACATGTGAAGAAAGAGATACTCAAGTGGTTAGATGCAGGAATAATTTACCCCATTTCTGATAGCTCATGGACTAGTCCAATCCATTGTGTTCCATAGAAAGGAGGGACAACTGTAATAGCTAACGAGAAAAGTGAATTAATTCCAACAAGAACGGTGACAGAGTGGAGGATTTGAATGGATTACAGAAAGCTCAATAAGGCTACTCGAAAAGATCATTTTCCCTTGACTTTTATAGATCAAATGTTGGACAGGTTGGCTGGGAGAAAGTTCTATTGCTTTTTAGATGGGTACTCAGGGTATAACTAAATAACAATAGCACCCGAAGACCAGGAGAAAACAACCTTCACTTGGCCATATGGAACTTTCGCGTTCAGGAGAATGCCTTTCGGTCTATGCAATGCACCAGCAATGTTCCAGCGTTGCATAATGACAATTTTTTCTGACATGATTAAAGAATGCTTGGAAATATTTATGGATGATTTTTCGATTACTGGACATTCTTTTGCAGCATGCTTAATAAATTTAGAGCGGGTCTAGAAAAGATGCATGGAAACGAATCTTGTTTTGAACTAGGAAAAATGTCATATTATGGTGACCGAAGGAATAGTTTTGGGACATCAAATTTCAGCAAAAGGTTTAGAAGTGGATAAAGAAAAAATCGACATTATTGAGAAGCTACCTCCACCAAAGACAGTGAAGGGAATCCGAAGCTTCTTGGGGCATGCAGGATTCCTTCATTAATGATTTTTTAAAAATATCGAAGCCCTTATGTAGTTTACTGGAGCAGAATATCTCATTCAACTTTGACAAAAACTGTCTGGAAGCTTTTAACCTGCTGAAACAAAAATTAATCACGGCACCGGTGATAGTTGCACCTGACTGGAATTCACCTTTTTGTGTGATGCAAGTGATTATGCAGTAGGAGTGGTGCTTGGACAGAAGAAAGAAAAAATATTTCACTCTGTTTACTACGCTAGCAAGACATTGAATGAAGCTCAAAAGAATTACACAACCACAGAGAAATAACTACTATCTGTTGTGTTTACCTTTGACAAATTCAGAGCTTATTTAATTGGCACAAAAGTTATCGTTTACACTGATCATGCAGCAATAAAATATTTGGTTGCTAAGAAGGATACTAAACCTAGGCTTATTTGATGGGTGCTTTTACTTCAAGAGTTTCATGTGGAGATTCGAGACAGAAAGGGGTGTGAGAATCAAGTTGTAGATCATCTGTCAAGATTGGAAAATGGAAACAACTAGGAGCATGAAGAGTTAATTAAAGAGACATTTCCTGATGAATATCTGTTGAAGGTGGAAGGATTTTCAGCACCCTGGTACGCTAATTTTGTTAATTATATTGTAAGTGATATAACCCATTTCGATTTAGATTATCAGCAGAAAAGGAAGTTTCTAAAAGAGGTAAAGCAATACTTCTGGGACGAGCCGTTTCTTTTCAAGCAATGTTCTGGCCAGCTGTTGGGAAGGTGTGTTCCTGAAGAAGAAATGCAATCAGTGCTACAGCAATGCCACGCAGCATCATATGACAGTCATTATGAAGGAACCAGAACAGCTGCTAAAGTTTTGCAATCAGGTTTGTATTGGCCCTCTCTTTTTAAGGATGCTAATGAGTTTCTTAAAAACTGTGACAGATGCCAAAGAGTATGAAATATTTCAAGGAAACACGAGCTGCCACTCACAAACATTTTTAAAGTGGAAATATTCGATGTATGGGGGATAGACTTCATAGGACCTTTTCCACCTTCTTTCGAGAATCAATATATTTTGTTGGTTGTGGATTATGTATCTAAATGGGTTGAGGCAGTGGCACTTCCGAATAATGAAGGGAAAAGTGTTTTAAAGTTTTTACAGAAAAATATCTTCACCCGTTTCGGAACACCACGAGCTATTATAAGCAATGGAGGTTCTCATTTTTGCAACAGGTTGTTCAAAGGATTACTGAGTAAATATGGAGTAAGACATAAAGTTACAACAGCTTACCATCCACAGAGTAATGGGCAGGCAGAAGTCTCTAATAGGGAGATAAAATTTTTTTTAGAAAAAGTGGTACACCCTAATAGAAAAGATTGGTCTCAAAAATTGGATGATACTTTATGGGCATATAGAACAACATACAAAACACCTTTGGGCACCATACCTTATAATTTGATTTATGAAAAGGCTTGCCATTTACCTATAGAGCTTGAGCATAAGGCATATTGGGCAATCAAAACCCTAAACTTGGATTTACAAGGAGCAAGAATATATCGATTTTTGCAGTTGCAGGAGTTGGAAGAGTTAAGGTTGGGAGCGTACGAAAATGCAAAGATTTTCAAGGAAAAAGTTAAAAAGTGGCATGATAAGAAGTTGCAAGCAAGGACATTTGAAAAAGGTGAAAAAGTTTTGCTATTTAATTCTAGAATGAAGCTCTTCCCAGGAAAGTTAAAGTCAAGGTGGTTTGGACCTTTCGAAATCGTCGAGGTGTTTCCATATGGAACAGTGGAGCTGCATGATGAAAAAAGTGGAAAATTTTTTAAGGTGAATGGACAACGTATCAAACATTATTTTGGAGAAAAATTGACAAACATTATGTCAATTTCTCTGCAAAATCTTGAAGAATAATGAGCCGATGGAAGTCTGGCTGAAGACTTAAACAAAAACTTAGCGCTATAGGGAGGCAACCCTCAATAATATCCTTTTATTATATCCTTTAATTTTAGTTGCATTTTTATTTTTTTTTTATTTTTTTTAGGTTTAAATGAGTTATTTTTGAATTTTTATTTTTACTTCTCTACTCATCTTCATCGAAGTTCTCTCGAAGCGATTTTAGGGTTAATTACCGCTCGAAATCACCCGCCGACAAGCAGTGAAAATTTTTAGTCTCAGTGCAAAATTTTTGCCACCTTTCTTCCACTCCCTGCCGCTTCTACAAACGCTTGGGCATTAGACGAAACAGCTCACTCAGATTTTCACAGACAACTTTTGACTGACAAGATGAGGTCGAAACAAAAGGGACAAAAGTACATTAAGAAAGTGAACAGAATGTCCTTCATATCTGAGGAGGCAAAGCTGCGATATGAGCAAGGCTTATAACAGCGGACTTTTGCTCAGGAAAAAGGTTTCCTAGTCAAAGCCGAGCAGTTACAAAGGTACCCGAGTTATGTGAGCACTATTATTCAAGAAAGAGGTTGGGAAAAACTTTGTGCTGTTCCACAAACAACAGTGAAAAATATTGTGCGGGAGTTTTATGCCAATGTCGAGGGCGATTTGCCCGAAAATATTGGGGTTCGAGCAATTGATGTGGGAATCGGACCTTTTGCAATCAACGATTTTTACAATCTGGAGGAAGTCGAGGTTGAGTTTTATAAGTATGAAGATAATTTATCTCCTAGATTTTTTAATACAGCTTTGAAGGAAATAGCCGTGCTAGGCACAGCATGGGTGCGATCCAAAACTGGCTTTCTCTCCATTCCTCGGCTTGCCCTGCTTCCAAAGGCCAAGGTATGGTATCATTTCCTGAAAATCCGTATATTCCCTTCCTCCCATGGCCAGCATGTGACCCGAGACCGCGCTATTTTGCTCTATTGCATTTTAACCAACAAAAAGATAAATGTTGGTCTGGTTATATATCGAAATTTATGTGCAAATGCTCTGAAGCCAAATGGCAGCTATTGTTTCCTTCCTTAGTATCTGGACTGTGTGAGCTGGCTGGAGTGGCGTATGAAGCCGATGAAGAACACCTCTCCTCCGGTCCAGCGATGATACCATCCATTACTAGGAGAATTGCTTCAGAAAGTTTGGGGGCAGGGGAACAAGATGCTGAAGAAAATGCTGCAAGCGGAGCTGCAGCATCATCGAGCGACAGCAACTACCAGCAGAAAATATTTGATAGTCTAGAGTTTTTGCATACCAAATTCGAATGGCACAATAGTGACATTGAGACTTTGAAGCAGAAACTTCATATCCAGGAGGTTCAACAATATCAGATATCAGAATCACTGAAGAGCCTGAAACACAAGAGCAAGATATTTTGGAACTACACCAAATTGCGAGATACGGCACTGGCAGCAAGCCTTGCCAAGAAACCAAAGTATGAATCTCCAGTGTTTCCACACTTCCCAACTGCATTATTGAGAGATTCAGATGCTGAATCTGAAAATGAAGACTAAGTGCCAGGGAAGTCCTAAGCCCCCTAGTTTTATTTTGTTTTAATTTGTTTTTCTGGATTTCATTTTGTTTGGCAGTGGGGACACTGCCAATTTTTAAGTGTGGGGGTGCATGTTTAGTGTTAACTGCGTAATTTGGATTTCTGGAAATTTAGTGTTGATTGTTTAATGTGGATACTTAGTTTTCTGTTTAATTTGGGTGTTTGGAAATTGTTTTGAATGTTTAGTTTTGATTGTTCAAATTTTACTTCATGGAACTTAGTTTTGTGCTCAAGGTTGTTTAGTTCTTTGTTCTGTTTCTTTGTTTTGTTTGGTTTGTTTTCTCTGTAAAAAAAAAAAAAAAAAAAAAAATCTCTCGATCACAAATATGATGAAATGAAGAACAGTGAAATTAATTTCCTAATATCTCCTAATTTAGTAAGTTATTCAATAATGTCATTGTCACACATTATTAGAAATTAATTAAGATTTATTCTCATAAGCTTAGTTGTTCTAAACACACAAACTCCTTTTGGTTGCTTAGGAATATCATCCTTTCTAGACATTACAATTATATCTAGTTGTCAATAATTTAGTGTTAAATGAAAGAAATTAGCAATGAAAGATTTCTTCTAAAACTATATAATAAATAATAAGTTTGGGGGTTATATAAAAAAAAACATGAATAAATGCAATTTCCTAATTTACTTTCAATTTCGATTGAGCCTTTTGGATACTGGATGGGTAGAAATAAATTGGAGGAACTTTGGGAGGAACTTCGTTGCATATTTATTGGCTATACTCCTCTATTTTATATGAGTATATATCTTGAGGTGACATTACTGAGTAACCGGAGGACTTCATCACCAATGTTGTCAATCGCATAAAAAGGTAGTGTGACTTAAAGATAAAGTCAATATTAAAAATCATTATTGTGTAGCCCTTTTACTTATTTAAAAAAACAAAAAACAAAAACAAGAAGAAGAAGAAGAGGAATCTTTGTAAGCTAATGGATATAGGAAGGACATTAAATAGTTGACATCTTATGATATGTATTGTGATTTTAGTTTCGATTGTTGAACTTAGTAATTCAAATGGAGTTTGAGCACACACACACTTTGAAAATTAGTTTATTGGGAATTAAATCTATATTGATTGCTTTTAATTGTGATAGTGAAATTTTCAATGATTTACAAGTTATTAGATATTTTGGAAATTATATAAATTTTGTTAATGCTACTTTGACAATTTATTTTTGTTTTGCATCACTCGAGGACGAGTAATGGTTCAAGTTTGGGGGTATTTGATAACTCTTAAATTAGAGTTATTTTATACGGTATTTAATTGATAGAACTTGTAAGAATTGAGTGAATGTAAGAAGAAATTGGTAGAATTTACTACAATTGCTGCAGTATTGCTGCAGCATCAAGGCATTTATTGAATTTAATTTATTTCATGCATATTCTTGGAAAAAACAAGCAGATTTTTGTCACTAATTTGAATTTTATATTTTCTTATTTAAATGCAGAGTTATTAGCGGGAAAATGAAAAAGTTAAGATCAGGTTTATAATAAAGAAGCAAATTAGCAAGTTTGAAGATTACCAAAATCTTGAAGAAAGAGAAAATAAAGCAATAAAGGAGAATATTTTTACTAAAAATATGGAGGAGAGATCTGGAGAGAAATATGGAGGGAGAGATTTGGAGAAAGAAGGAAGCAGGAACCAGAGTTTTACGCAGAATGAAGTGGAGGCTAAAATTAAGGAAAAAGGAAACCAATAGAAAGAGATCTGAAGAGAAGAAAAACAAGAAAGGAGAAAAAGAGGGGATTTGGCTGCCAAAAATTATGGAAGGAAAAGCAAACAAATTTAAAGAAAATCTGAAGAGAGAGAAAAAGAAGACGTGGCACACAGAACAGCAAAAAGAGCAATTTTGGAGAAAAGAAAGGAGGATTCTTGGCTGCGGCAGAGAGGGGAACCAGCACTCTTCTTCTCTGCTTCTTTTTATTTTTTTTCTTTTGGGTTTTATTTTATGATGTCTAGTAGCTAAACTCTTCTACTTGGTTAGGAAGATAGTATTCGTTACGGATTTTGCTACGACCTCGGTTTTGTTATTGCGATTGTTTATTGAACAATTATTTGTGATATTTCTTGCTTAATTCAGATCATATCGATAGATAGGTTGACGATCCATGTTTATATTGTATCGAAAGTTAAATATAAATCTAAGATGCACGAATAATTAATCGGATTAAATTGTTACAAAATAGTTAGCATTAATTCGATTGGCAATAAGAATTGAGTTTATAGAGATTCAATGTTAGTTACCTTCTTTCAATGTAGAGAGAAATTCTAAATTGAATTTACCTAGGCAATTCGAAAGAATCCTAGAATTAATTTATTCTTGCTGTTCATAGAAAATCCTTTAGAGCATTACCATAGCATCAGTAGTAAAATTATCGTAACGAAGAAATAGATCCTAGCCAAGACTTCCATTTACTGATTTTATCTCGTTCATCTTGTTTTCTTTTGTTACATCATCGTTTGGATTTTAATTATAATTATTTTCATTTATCATTTTAATATTCTCATAAGATTTTTATAGCAATTAATTGAATTAACAATATCCTTGTGGAATCGATATTTTTACTACTTGAAGCGATACGTGCACTTGCGTAAAAGTGTAGAAAATCCACTAACATATATGCATATATAAAGCAATCACTCTATAGATTCATTGAAATGACCAACACGATCAAGAATTGTGTTACAGAAAGTCGAGCGAGTCAAATTAGAGTTCTGAAAAACGAAGATCCAACTGTCCAACTTTGATTTATTTAATAGTTTGAAAAGGACTTGAGACTAATTTTTTAACTTGATTAAAGTGACAAGTGACATAATTGTATGATCATTGCCCACATTCAAAATAATCCTCATGTGGTTAAGTATATAATTTATAAATAGCATTAGTTACAAAAAATTGTAATTAATTAACAAAGCCAACAATGGAAAATTTGTCTCCAAACTCATAACGAGCAGCTTAGAAGTGTTGAATGAGGGAGGAAAAAGAAAGTTAAGATTTAGACGTTCATATTTTTTTTCGATGGAATGGGTCGTTATGAGTTTGGAGACAAATTTTCCATTGTTGAAAGACGCAACTCGAAACATCAAAGATAGAGTGGTCTAAAAAATCGAAGAATCGAACGAAGACAACAATTAGATTCTTCGTCAAGTTAAGATTTTAATTGTTGTCTTCGTTCGATTCTTCGATTTTTTAGACCACTCTATCTTTGATGTTTCGAGTTGCGTCTTTCACCATATCCCATGATTTTTTTGTTGTTTTCTTCGCTTTTTCGTCTAGATCTTGTGCCACTTCGGGTCGCCCAGTGTTTCCACGTAAGAAGGAAAATCATCATAAATTGGTAATTATGTATTAATAGGTAACAAAGTCGCATGTAAAAGGCAAACATAACAATTAAATATTAAACGATACAAATCATATTGTCACGACTTTGTTATGTATGTCAAAAAAAAAAATACAAATGTGTCGATGTAGAATTACATATCATTAAATCGACTCTTGTATAATTAAACTTACTTGGTCTTGTTCTTTTATTTCAAATAAATTCACAAAAAATAATTTATTTTTTCATTGTAATGAAGGGAGAATCCAAAATCTAGTTAGAATACAAAGTACACTTACCTCTCAGCTACTGATGCAGCTTTATCTTTGACGTCCTCGATGCCCTTCTCAACACCGTCAGCTCGTTAGTACACAGCATCCGTGGCTATGTGTAACATCCGACAATTTCGACCAGGTGACTTCCTAACTGTATTAACGGTCATGATTATTCAACCTTCACGGTTTGGAATTTTATGCCAAGTTTAATTAATTACATGTGGATTTAAACTAGGTTGAGTGGCAAAGTTGTAATAATGGAGGATTGAGACTGATATTTAAATAAAATGGAAAGGATTCAAATCTCATTTAAACCTCACTGTAGCCGTCTTTACTCTCGGCGATTTTCTCTCCCGAGCTCTTGCTCTCTGTCAGCTAGAAACCTCTCCTTCGACGATCGGTTTCCGTGCTACTTCTCGGCTACTTTGTGCTTGAGGTACGGGTTTGACAATGTAGCTATCAGTTAGTTGTTAAGCTCTGTTTTCCGATAAGTGTTGAAGTTTTGGTTTCTTCAATGGCCGATTAATAATAAGGACATTTTAGAACCCGAGTTTAGTAATGTCATTCCGAATTGATTCTGGACATTTAAATAACCAACCCTGATTTAATCGATAGTCGAATCTGTCTGTTTCGTTTTTGGATTTCAGACTGCACAGAGTATTAAACTATGGATTCGGGAATGACTTTAGCTATTAGATCCTAGGATGACTTGTAATTAGAATTAATAGGATTTTGTTTTAACTACTGAATGTGAAATGTTTTAGGTGAGGAAGTTTGCAAAGAAGTGCTTCATTTGCTAAGAAAACCAGGTAAGTGAATGTATTAAGATTTCCGGCCATTAGGACCCTATATCATAAGGGTACTGGATAGGTGTGGTTTATGATGTTGATGATTGTCTGTGCCCTTGTCTGTTTAGTTAGGTTACTCAAGTTATAGTATGTCTTTTGAAGTGAACGTAAGCTGCCTTGTAGTCGGATGAGTTAAGTGTACTCGTGCTCATGCATCATGTTTATTCCGCAATAATACGAAAATGTTTTAAGTGCATGTATTCTCTCATGAATAAGAAATGATCACGAAACTTATGTAAACAAGGATTAAGTGAGGGTTGGGGGCGGTTCGACTCATGTCACTATCCCGGTAAGGGGGATCATGATTACGGCCCGCAAGGGACTATGTACACTATCACAGTCAACCCCCTTAACGGCACAAATCCTCCCTTAAATCCAAATGATGTAAGTGATGTAAATGATGTAAACAATGAATGATGATTATGAACAAGTACAAGAATAAGAACCAGAAAAGACTATGGACATGTTTTCTTTAAACTATGCATTTATGTATACTGATAGCAATGCACTTCTTACTAAGCATTAGGCTTATAGTTTAAACCTCATGATGTAGGTGAAGAACATTTAGGTGAGGATTTCAAGTTCAAAGAAGATGCCTAGGATTGGTTGCTGGATGGTACTCGAGGTGTCAGTGCGTGGCTGGAAGGCGATTTCAACCCCTGGTTAATGTTTGCATGAAATCAGTATGATTTTGAATATGGAAGTTTAAGTAGGATAAGATTATTCTAAAACATTGAGCTTTTGAGATTATCTGGTTTAACTACTGAGTCTGAGAATGGATTTAAGGTTATTGAATGATTGTTATTTAAGTCTTCCGCTATATGAGTTCTGGATGAGTCTCTGATTTTCATTAGTATGATTGTTATGTCAATGGAGTTTGAAGTCTGTGAAGATTATGTCTATCGGATGATGTCGAGTGTTTTAGTCATCCGATGATGTCGAGCGTTTTGCTCAACGGATGATAAGGGTTAAGTTGTTTGTCGTTTAGTCATCGGATGATGTCGAGTGTTTTAGTCATCCGATGATATCGAGCGTTTTGCTCACCGGATGATAAGGGTTAAGTTGTTTGTTGTTCATGTCACCGGATGATGAAAATGTCATTTTGTCGCCTAGTGACCGGAAGATGTAGCGTGTTTAAGTCACCGGATGATGAAAATGTTATTTGTCGTCTAGTGACCGGTAGATGTAGCGTGTTTATGTTACCGGGTGATGTAAAATGTTATTTTGTCATTTAGTGACCGGCCAATGTGAGGATTTCCTTGTCGTTTTGTGCTCGGGTAGTGTTTGATGAGTCACGAGAGGCGCACGTGCCCACCGGTAGATGTTCTCTACTGGGCGTCGGTAAGTGGATCACGTGGGGCGCACATGATGGATCGGAAGATGTACACCTTGTCAGCCGATGTATGTAAACCCATGCAACCTGAGTAGAATAACGTCGAGTGATCCGAGGGCATTTCTTCTCTGCCCGATTATGTCATGGAATTGATGACCGAGCATAGTCGCTCAATTCTGTGTAAGTCTGAGCTACTAGGATTAAAGTGAAGTCATGTCACGAAAGGAGTTCAATTTCCTTAACGTTGTTACGTCTCTGTTTTCAGTTTAAGAGTAAAAAAAAAAGAAATACATAGACATATACGGGATGAGAAATAGAGAGAGAAAGGAAATCTAGTAACGATATAAGAATGATTATGATTATGCGACGGCTCCTGTCGGGGTCGTTACACTATGTCCTTCGCCGTGGAAGCCTGTTGGCTTGCACAATTCTGACACCACCAAGTGATGAAGAAGAGAAGAGAACTTGAAACATTTGAAGAGGTTGTTTTTCCATTCATCACATGTCTGATTTGTGGGTGAGCTCAAATGTTGGAACCCCAATAAGAAATAGAACCAGTTTTTCAGCAAAAGATTTGCTTTGTTCTTGGGAATCAGTTTTTTCATCCTTCCAATGATGGATAGTTTAGCAGTGATAATAATTAGAATTTGGTACGATCCAAATTTTATTTGGGATAAGACGGTGAAACTTGCGTTACCAATCTCATTTAGAGTCCTGTTTTTTCTATAAAATAGAGTCACAAATCTCGCGATTATATCTCTGTCCGTGGTTAATTTTTTTAAAGTAATTTTTTCACCTAAATTTGGTATCACACCTAGTTTCTTCTTTTACTGATTATTGTTTGATTTCTAACCTCATTGAAGATGTCTCAATTAATTATTGGTCAGGTTAATGTTTCAAGTAGAAATAGAGTACATATAGGGATGGGCACGGGTCGGTTCGGTTCGGTCTGGTCCTGAGTACGGACCAAAATTGGACAGAGTGTTCGGGATTTTTTTTCCGAAAATCGAAACGGCGCTCGGTCCGATCCCGGTCCTCCCAACTTTTTTTTTTAACATAAAAAAAATCAGAGGAGTGAGAAGTGACTGTGAGTGTGAGAGTCTGAGTGATCAATTCTCGGTGAAAACAAAGGAGAGGCTAGGCAAATTGAAGCAGCTTTGGAGGCAGAAAAGATCGGATAACGGAGCACAGAAGTCAGGACTCGGGAGTCGTGAGTCGTCAGATGTCAGCCGTCAGCCGTCGGGTGTTCAGCTGACCAAAAGAACGCGTCGGCTGTAACGCCCCGAGTTTTCTGAACCCGGTTCGTTACTCATAGCTCGAACATAACTAAGAAACTTTGGACAAAATTTAAAACTTCGCTCGAAAGTCAAAATTTGACCTTTTCTAAAAACTCAAAACATTTAAAGACTTGCAGCGGAAATCATTTGAGCAAAAATAGAGTTAAACAAAACTATAGAACAATGCTTGAATAATCGGTTGGGGTGTTAAGGAACAATCGGTCAAAAGAAATAAAGGTTTAAATCGCGAAATACTTTAAAAGTTGTAAAAGTCAAACGCATCTGCCGCTGAATAAAGTCAACGGAAGAGGTTGAAACAGATAGCAGAAGGCTTCCTCCAGTGATAAAACGACAAAACATATTACTCTCATCCACCGATAGTTAAAATACTCGACATCATCCGATAGGTTTAACAAACGACATCCACCGGTGACTAAACGACAAGACTTCAACTACATCATCCGGTAAGCTTAATACACAACATCCACCGATCACTAAACGACAAAACTTCTACTACATCATCCGATGAATTTATCACACGACATTCACCGATCACTAAATGACAAAACATCTACTTATATCTTCCGATGGCTTCCACTGAAGACATCATCCGATGACTTTTCTGAAGACATCATCCGATTGCTTTACTGAAGACATCTTCCGATAGACAACAGAACAACAGCTCGACATCTGCCGATAGACATCACCTACCGATAGAGAACAGAGCGACATTTCAACTACTTCTTGCTATACAAACACAACTCTAACTACAGAAAGGAACTTACTTACTTCACTGAAACCATTCAGAAACAATTCAAAACAATCTGACTCTAAGTAACATCTGAAATTCAACAGATAACCATTTGAAACCAACATCCGTATCCTTAACCAATAAAATCCCAAAAAGAAAATTTCAAAGGGTTTTAAAACATCAAATAGCTATTGTCATTAAATCCTCAAAAACTCATCAATAAAACACTCGACTACTAAGTCTTCACCTACAGACAAATGTTAAACCGCCTCAACAGAACACCAAACTGTGGCATGAATGTGCTTCAGCAACTTCAACTAATCCTCAGTAAATTTAGGGAACACACCTGCTTTCACTTCTTCACCTACATCACAAAACTCATCTATTAGCCTAATGCTAAATAAGTGAAGCATTATTGAAACGAAATGCTGAAATGTAAATCTTAATCATGTAGTTTCTACTTTCTCAACTCAGTTACATTCGCATTCACCACATTCTGATCTGAATATTCTATTGAAAGTGAGATCAATTCTCCCAAAGTAATAAATCCTCTACATCAATTAAGGGGCGGATTAGTTCCCTTAATAGCTATCATGATCCCCAGATTCCCTTGGGAGTGAGATCAACTCTCCCAATGTTATAAATCCACTTCATCAATTAAGGGGCGGATTAGTTCCCTTAATAGCTATCATAACACGTTCTGTTCATGCCTTACCATTCATTCCATGTAAATTCATTTTTGTATTCTTTCAAAAATATGATGCATGACATACGGAAAACACTCAACATGCAAAAACCTATTGTTTTGTGATGTAGGCCCGAAGGCACACACATTACTTCACTTACTTGGCTTCCCGAGAGGTTTCTGGTTGTAGGATATTCCAAGAGCTGGCTCACCTAAAACATAAGCACAGCATTACTTAAACTTCATTCTAAACATTCAGAAATCTAAGGGGCTAGTCCTGGGAGTTCTTTTCTTCACTATTCCCGATTCATCGCTAAACCCCAAATCTCATCCCTCACTCACAGCACTTTTAAAACGCATACATTGCCATCCTTCAGTTATCTAGACACTAAAACAGCAAGTAATCGAATCAAAATTCACCTTGGTTGAAGGAAAATCGGGTAGGGAAATCGCCTAGAGGTTCCTGTTGGAGAGCTGATGGCCGAGAGAAAAAGGGATAAACAGAATGGTGGCTACAGTGCATTAAACCCAAAACCTCTTTCCTTAAATACGTTATCCACTTTTCAAATTGCTAATTACCCTTTTGTCCTTGTATGGTTATTAACTAACCTAATCACTTTCTCTCCCAATTCTTTCATAAAAATTAGCATTTCAAAATTGATAAATTAAATTTGGTTTAATAGAACCGGGTGCTACATCAGCTGTTGGGACTTCAGGAAATATTGCAGAATGAAGCTTACTCTGAGAGCTTGCGGCAAAGACAGAGAAGAGGGTGGTAAAAGACGAACTTTCTTGACTCTGGAAGAGGTTGGTTTGGTAGACCATGAGTGCTTTCTTTGCCGATTAACAGTATGTCTAAATTTCTGTTTCCCAAAAATCGCATGTTCTTCTTTTAATTAGAATGGAAGACTGTTGTAGTTGAAGATTGGATCCCTACCCTATTGAACAATTTTTTTTGCAAATATCATCGTTGAATTTGCTGAGAGTTATAGCTGAGGAAGAGGGTGTTTGATTGAAGAAATTAACGCAGGGAGGTTGTGCGATTGGTTTGTGAAAGACAGGCTAAAGAGAGAGCAAAACATTGGCTCTACTGTTCTACAATGGGACGACTCAGAGCTCCAATTTTGAGACTGAGCTTCCTTTCTCTGTAATCACCTGCTTTAGGGATTTGAAAATGAGCAAGACGAAAATGAGTCTGAGTGCGTCGGGGGCTCGAGGCTTCGGCGAGAGTGACTGTAACACCCGAGAATTTTCTATACGAGAGTTACCCTTAGATTAGGTTATATATGAGAGTTTAATGTTAATTCTAGGGTTATGCTAAGTATATGAGTTAGAAAGTGTTGGTTAGTGAGAAAACAATAGATTGAGAGTGGTTAGAGTTATATTTGGTTGAAATTTAAGTAATGAACAAAAGAGGTAAGTGGGGGTGTCTTCACGTTGGAAGAGAAGTGAAATGAGGGAGGGGTTTGATGTATAAAATTGAATATTTTGTGGTTAAAATTTAAAAGGTGAAAATAGGTTTTTTAAAAGAGGAAAGTTTAAGGGTTAGATGACAATTTCATTGTCTTCTTCCCCTCTTCCACGAAGTGGAGCCATTGGAGAGCTCTCCCTCCACTTCTCCTTCAATTTCTTCAAGGATTTAAGGTAAGTTTTAGTGGGTTTTGTAATAGATGTTTATTGATGAAGTTTTTAGGTGTTTTGAGTGGATTTTTAGGAGTTTTTAATGGAGTTTAGGAAACTCTAAGTGTGAGTTCTAAATTTTTCTTCCCTTTGCTGTATTTCCTTGCTACTTTTGGTGTTTTAGACATTAGATAGGTTGATTTAGGTTGATTATATAGATAGATTAGAGTTAAAGTTGAAATTGGTGAAAAATCGGTTTTGGATCAATGTTAGCCGATTTTGTTTGGGTGCAGAATTCGATCAGCCATGTTGTTTGATTGGTAAAATGGATTGATTCATTGGATTGTAGACATGTAGAGGTTTACAGAATGGGTTGGATCGTTTAAATCTGATGAAAAACGAGTGAGTTATGGCCGATTGAAGTTGGACAATGGAAAATGGGAGAAATTCGGGATTTAGTGTTTTATGCTTTAAAGGGGGTCTAAATTGTTGTTAGATTTAGATTATGCATTCCCTAAAATTCTTAGAGTGTTACTAAATTAATTCTCTATATATGCCTCTATATATGCTAGGTCAACGAGCGAGTGATCGGTGTACTCGTAGTAAGCTAATACGTACGGAGTATCGAAGTAAGTAGATGAGTATGTGTGTTTTGCCTTTGGGCCTACACCATGGAACAGTAGGGTTGATTATTTGTTTGTTTGTTTTATTTTGTGTTTGAGCATTGTATTTACATGCATCATGGTTTTGAATTACAAAAATACGAGTTTTTAGCATGATTTTGAAATGTGAGCTTGAAATGTAAAAAGATAAGAAGACTTGCAACTTGGTCTCGAGTAGAGCTGCCTCGTCGGGAATGAGTGCTCGTGTAATAACTCGGAAATCTTTACCTAGTAAATTAAAAGTTTTGTTAGAATTTTCGAGTGAGATTTTAACGGGTTAGTTAGTTTAAACACGTGAGGGCGATTTAGTAATTTGGTTTAAAAAAAAATATAATAAATAAAATAAAAATTTTATTAAAACAGAATGGCTTCGCGAAGAAGCCATTCTGTTTCTTCACCCCGAGCTCCCGACAAGAGGGAGAGCTCGAGCGACGTCCATGCTCCGACGACCGACGACCACCGAGATTTCCAGCGTTCTCCGGCCAGACAACGGCGGCGAGCGGGCTTCAGTTGTTTTCGCGCACGAACTGACAGGTGAGACTCGATTTTTGGCTCTGTTCTGGTTCTGTTGAGGCCGTGGGTAACGAGCTATGTTGAGCTCCGATCACCGGCCAAAATTGGCTGCTTCCGACGTGGGTTCGACGACCCTTGGACCGACTTTGGTCGTTTGGCCGTGAAGGGATTTGTTTGGGCGAAATGCAGCAAGCCGTGTTCTGGCATTTTGAGTTTTGCTGTGTATTCTCGGGGTTTTTGGTTAAATTATGCTAATTAAGGGTAAATGTGGTTGATTGGTGAGGGAACGGGTGAGAATTGATAGAAAACCGGAAAAGGGAAAAATTTTCGTTTAGGGGCAGAATCGGGATTTTGCCATTTTGACCTAGCTACGGCAATTTGTTTTAAATTTCCTTTTGGCATGTTAAACTAGGCTACTAGAGGAGTATGTGGCCGCTGGAATCGCTCGATTCCGGTAACCGACGTGAAAGTTACACACGTCTGAAGATTTAGGTCGGTTTTTACCGAACCCAAATTAGTGGCCGGTTTAGTTAGACTTTAGTTGGGTTAGGCTAGAAATAGTAGTTGTAAAGTAACTTGGTGAATGTAAACTTGATTTTAATGAAGTTTGAATATTTATCGTAGGTCGAGCCGTAGGTGGACAAGGAACCGAGCATCCTCAGCGAGCTAGGGCGCCAAGTAAGTAGTAGTGTGGTTGAGAATATTTGAGAGTCGCCCAGAAGGGGGCCTACACCAAAGTTGTTTGCATGTTGTGAGTCGTGTGAATGTCGTGTGTAGTCGGTATGTGATGTGGACGAGAAGTTGTCATTAGTTGGACATGTTGTGTAGTTTATAAGTAGTTTGTATGTGAGGTGTACGTGCAGTCATCGTCAGTGGTATGATGTGAGCCTTGTGAGGGTTGTGGGACAGTCGTAAATAGGTGGTGAGCCTCGTGAGGGTCGTGAGACAGTCGTAGGTAGGTGGTGAGCCTTGTGAGGGTCGTGGGTAGGTGGTGAGCCTTGTGAGGGCCGTGGGACAGTCGTCGGTCTGTGGTGAGCCTCGTGAGGGTCGTGGGACAGTCATGGGTAGGTGGTGAGCCTCGTGAGGGTCGTGGGAGAGTCGTGGGTAGGTGGTGAGCCTCGTGAGGGTCGTGGGACAGCCGTGGGTAGGTGGTGAGCCTCGTGAGGGTCGTGGGACAGCCGTGGGTAGGTGGTGAGCCTCGTGAGGGTCGTGGGATAGCCGTGGGTAGGTGGTGAGCCCTGTGAGGGCCGTGGGACAGTCGTGGGTATGTGGTGAGCCTTGTGAGGCCCGTGGGACAGTCGTGGGTAGGTGGTGAGCCTTGTGAGGGCCGTGGGACAGTCGTGGGTAGGTGGTGAGCCTTGTGAGGGCCGTGGGACAGTCGTCGGTCTGTGGTGAGCCTGGTGAGGGCCGTGGGACAGTCGTCGGTAGGTGGTGAGCCTCGTGAGGGTCGTGGGACAGTCGTGGGTAGGCGGTGAGCCTCGTGAGGGTCGTGGGACAGCCGTGGGTAGGTGTGAGCCTCGTGAGGGTCGTGGGACAGCCGTGGGTAGGTGGTTAGCCTCGTGAGGGTCGTGGGATAGCCGTGGGTAGGTGGTGAGCCTTGTGAGGGCCGTGGGACAGTCGTGGGTAGGTGGTGAGCCTTGTGAGGGCCGTGGGACAGTCGTGGGTAGGTGGTGAGCCTTGTGAGGGCCGTGGGACAGTCGTGGGTAGGTGGTGAGCCTTGTGAGGGCCGTGGGACAGTCGTCGGTCTGTGGTGAGCCTGGTGAGGGCCGTGGGACAGTCGTCGGTAGGTGGTGAGCCTCGTGAGGTCGTGGGACAGTCGTGGGTAGGCGGTGAGCCTCGTGAGGGTCGTGGGATAGCCGTGGGTAGGTGGTGAGCCTCGTAAGGGTCGTGGGACAGCCGTGGGTAGGTGGTGAGCCTCGTGAGGGTCGTGGGACAGCCGTGGGTAGGTGGTGAGCCTCGTGAGGTCGTGGGACAGTCGTGGGTAGGTGGTGAGCCTTGTGAGGGCCGTGGGACAGTCGTGGGTAGGTGGTGAGCCTTGTGAGGGCCGTGGGACAGTCGTGGGTAGGTGGTGAGCCTTGTGAGGGCCGTGGGACAGTCGTGGGTCTGTGGTGAGCCTCGTGAGGATCGTGGGACAGTCGTGGGTCTGTGGTGAGCCTCGTGAGGGCCGTGGGACAGTCGTCGGTCTGTGGTGAGCCTTGTGAGGGCCGTGGTACAGTTTCCACCCCCCCCCCCCCCCCCCCCGTCCGGTGGTGGTGAGCCTCGTGAGGGTCGTGGGACAGTCGTGGGTAGGCGGTGAGCCTCGTGAGGGTCGTGGGACAGTCGTGGGTAGGTGGTGAGCCTCGTGAGGGTCGTGGGATAGCCGTGGGTAGGTGGTGAGCCTCGTAAGGGTTGTGGGACAACCGTGGGTAGGTGGTGAGCCTTGTGAGGGCCGTGGGACAGTCGTGGGTAGGTGGTGAGCCTCGTGAGGTCGTGGGACAGCCGTGGGTAGGTGGTGAGCCTCGTGAGGTCGTGGGACAGTCGTGGGTAGGTGGTGAGCCTCGTGAGGTCGTGGGACAGTCGTGGGTAGGTGGTGAGCCTCGTGAGGGTCGTGGGACAGTCGTGGGTAGGTGGTGAGCCTCGTGAGGTCGTGGGACAGCCGTGGGTAGGTGGTGAGCCTTGTGAGGGCCGTGGGACAGTCGTGGGTAGGTGGTGAGCCTCGTGAGGTCGTGGGACAGTCGTGGGTAGGTGGTGAGCCTCGTGAGGGTCGTGGGACAGTCGTGGGTAGGTGGTGAGCCTCGTGAGGTCGTGGGACAGCCGTGGGTAGGTGGTGAGCCTCGTGAGGTCGTGGGACAGTCGTGGGTAGGTGGTGAGCCTCGTGAGGTCGTGGGACAGCCGTGGGTAGGTGGTGAGCCTCGTGAGGTCGTGGGACAGCCGTGGGTAGGTGGTGAGCCTCGTGAGGTCGTGGGACAGTCGTGGGTAGGTGGTGAGCCTCGTGAGGTCGTGGGACAGTCGTGGGTAGGTGGTGAGCCTCGTGAGGTCGTGGGACAGCCGTGGGTAGGTGGTGAGCCTCGTGAGGTCGTGGGACAGTCGTGGGTAGGTGGTGAGCCTCGTGAGGTCGTGGGACAGCCGTGGGTAGGTGGTGAGCCTCGTGAGGTCGTGGGACAGCCGTGGGTAGGTGATGGTCGTGAGGGTCGTGAAGCCGTAGGTAGGTGGTGAGCCTTGTGAAGGGTTGTAGGTGAGTTGTACGTAGGTCTTGAGTATTGTGCAGATAATGGGTTGGTGGTACGTACGTTAGTAGTCTTGTGCTGGTTATGGGTTAATGGTATGTATGTTATAGTATTGTTGCAGCTGTGGGTGAGTTGTGCATAGGTTTATGAGTCTGGTGAGGTTGTGAGTCTTGCGTACGTGGTGGGTTGTAGGTTCGGATGTGAATGTGAAGTCGTTATTAGTTGGTATGGTTAGTATGCAGCATGTTTTAAGCACTGGAGAGTAGAGGAGATGAGGAACGGGGCCACCTGACTACGTGGGACGGCGGGACGTAACGCCACGTGGTCAAGGTTAAAACCGAGGGATGGCGATACGTAACGCCTCGGGGACCGTTATAAAGGTAGAGTACGGGGCCACCTCACTAAGTGGGACGGCGGGACGTAACGCCACGTGGTCGAGGTTAAAACCGAGGGATGGAGATACGTAACGCCTCGGGGACCGTTATAAAGGTAGAGTACGGGGCCACCTGACTACGTGGGACGACGGGACGTAACGCCACGTGGTCGAGGTTAAAACCGAGGGATGGCGATACGTAACACCTCGGGGACCGTTATAAAGGTAAACAGTGCGGGGTACGGACTGACTGCCCGGTGCGGTTACATTCCAAACCTCGGTGAGATGCGATGTGATGAGATGTTGACAACGTGTGTAGAGACCTGCATGTGTTAGGATTGCATAACCAGTTTTCATGCTTCACGTTTATTTTTCAGCACTTTACTTGCTAAGCTTTGAGCTTACGGTGTGTTCTGTGGTGTAGGTACTGCTGAGCTGGTGGGTGTGTACTAAGAGTCTGACTAGGAGTAGGTGGCAGTTGGTGGCGTGCGACCAGGGCCCCGGTTGATGACAGTGTTAGGGCGACCCGACCCAGGAGGAACCGTAGCATGGTGTTGATAGGGAGTAGGACTTTTTGCTTTTTGTGAGAATAGTTGTATTTGTTGTATATAGTCATAGTTAAGGGTGATATGTCGCCCTATACTGTGGACTTTCTGAACTTAGGGATGTTAGTATTTTTCGTTTCCCTCTTTAATGCTATTTGGTGATTTTGGATGCTGAATAGTTGACTAGGAGTATTCTGGATTGGTTGGGATTTATTCGTTTGCAGGTACTTAGCATTTTGGGGGTGCCATTTTCAGGCGTTACTCTGCCGAAATTTTCGGGGAGGACGCCGTGGTGCTTAATGGTTAGGATTAAGGGAAATTAGTGAGTCGTTTAGCTCAAAGTAGTCCCTGTAGCGAACTGGGAATCCGGGTGGATTTTCGGGGCGTTACAGCTTGGCCGTAGCACCCCGAGAAGGCTTCTACTGGAGATGCACTACTAAAAATATGTAAGACGTCGTGAGTATGAATGCCTCGAGGTTAACGTGCTAGAGAGAGCACTAGAGGGTTCTATGATCAATGTGGGAGGAGATCGTGTATGGCCGTCCTAGACGGTTATGGGATGTGTGCCTCCGATCTTGCTCTGCTGGGTCAAGGCGTGGCCGTCCTAGACGGTTATAGGATGTGTGTCTACTTGATCCACACGGCCTGGTGAAAGATTTATGAAACGAGAATGAAATGAACACAACCAAGAGTTTAGAAACTGCATGTGTTAGGGTTGAGTGCGCATTGTGTTTTTACATTCATTATTCCCTACTTGCTAAGAATTAGGCTTACGTTTTGTGTTCTATGGTGTAGATGACAACGAGTTCTCAGGTGAGCTATATGAGGGAGGCCAGGACTAGGACGCAGTCGACAACATATGCTGTATGCCGATGTGGGCAGTTGTTTGGGCGTCTTAACCATGGTGTTGCTGGGAGATGTGGTAGATTTGTGTTTTGATTGTGAGTTTCGATTGTATATATGTTAGGGAACTTTAAGCCTTTTTGGTTTGTATTTTGAACGTATTGTATAAAATGTTTGTTTTCAGAATTTTGGTTTTAAAAAATCAAACGTTATACTATTCGGTTTTTCATAAAAGAAACTATGTTTGTTTTCACCCAGTTTTACGTTTCCGCTGACGTTTTAGAGTCGTGTTTTTGGGATTTTCACGTGTCGAGAAGTTGAATATGTTGAAAAAGAGTTTTGGTAATTTTTAGGTGATTTGGTTGGGTGAAATATGAAGAAAAATGAGAAAATATGAAAGGGGTTGAGAGTGGCACGCTGGTGCACGGAAGGAGGCGCGCAAGCCGGGGGAGGGCTTGCATTATCATGGGCGTGGCACGTGCTGCTGGGGCGCGCGCAGCGCCTAGCGCCGATCGATCGGCGCCCAGCACAGATTGATTGGCAAAGTTGGTCGGGCAACCCGAGAGGTCGCCAATCGATCGGCGCTTGATCCGATCGATCGCCTCGGGAGCTTGGTGTTGTGCACGCGTGGTGCACTGCTGTGCACGGTGCGCTGCTGCGTGCGCGATGCACGCAGCGACTGAGCACTGGGGGAGCAGCGCGCAAACCAATTGCGCACGCGCGGCGCCCCTTATGGCCCACTTTGAAAATTTTTCAAATTTTTCCATTTTTAAATATGTTTTAACCCGACCTTTTTTGAAACATTTTGTACGTAATTTACGAACGTTTTCTACACATTTTTAAGTTTTTGAAAAACCTAAAAATCGAGTCAAAATTTTATCAAAAATTTATTCAATTGTCGTTTAATGGGGGTGGATTCGGGGACGTTACAAGTTGGTATTAGAGAAAAATGGTCAAGTCGTTCAAAGGATTACCAAACAATGTCGGCCGTCATGCAATGTGCTTCACCGACTGTAAGTATTTCTTTTAAATTTAGTTAGTTTATAACTAAGATTAGATTGCTTTAACCTTGTTCGGGAATAGAACCATGATGCCGAGAGATGAACAAGAGGATTCGAACAGGCAACTTAGAGAGTTAGTCAATATACAGTCTCAACTGTTGGGCGCGCTATTAAATCAGGGAGGACAGGGGACCTTTGGAGCGGGTTCTAGTGGAGAGAAGTTCAGAAGGCTGAAGCCTCTGACTTTTGAAGGTCAGTTAATGGATCCAACGGCTGTGGAGAGATGGATTCAAACTATTGAGAATATGTTCAAGTATGCCAATGTAAAGGAAGGAAACAAGGTGACGTGTGCGACCTTCCACTTGGCCAACGATGCTCAGAGTTGGTGGAAAATAGTGGAAGCCACAACAGCTGCTCAGGGGATTACCTGGAAAGAATTTAAGGAGCTATTCTACGACAAGTATTACAACCAGACAGTTCAAGCTGTTAAGAGAATTGAGTTTTTACAGCTGAAGCAGATTGGATCAGTGGGAGAATATATTAGGCAGTTTGAGTCACTTTCTCGGTTTGCAAGCCACTTGGTAAGCAAGGAGGAAGATAAAGTGCTCCAGTTCATGCAAGGAATGAAGCCGGAAACATATAAGGGCATGAAGATATCCGGAATCGTGGGGGTATCGTATGTGAATGTGGTGGCCAAGGCTATAGAGCTGGACGAGGCTGATTCAAAATGTATTAAACCTGCTGAAGCTCCCAGACGAATGTTCAAGGAGATCACGCCACAGATGAGCAGAGGTGGATCTTCTTCGCAGTTTCAAGGAACAAAAAGGCCGGGAGGAAATTTGAATGACCAGAGAGGAGGAAAAAAACCGCAACAGTAACAAGGGAGAGGGTTTTTGCCATGTCTGAAGTGCTTGAAAGCCCATCCTGGAGAGTGTGGGCAGTACACAGGCAAGTGTTATAATTGTTTCAAAACTGGCCATATTTCTCGAGACTGTACAAAGCCCCAAGTTACTAGGTGCTTTAAGTGCAACCAACGAGGACATGTAGCCACGAACTGTCCAGCCAATGTGACACCCAGGATCTTCGCCATGATTGAGCCAGATGGTGAGGATCGACCAGCTGTGATCTCAAGTACGGTACTTGTCAATTTAGTGTCTGGATTTACGTTGATAGACTCGCGTGTATCACAAATTATTCTATCAAATTTTGATGTACATTTTTAGGGATGAAATTGAGAGAAAAAGATGATTAGGTTAATAAGTGTTTAGGCAGGGGCATATATGTAATTGGATTATAAAGTGGATAACATATTTAAGGAAAGGGTTTAATGAGATTTAGCTGCCACTGTTTTCCATTTCCTTTTTGGTTCTCAGCTCAGCAGAGTGCTCTAAGAGATTCTCCCTCCGATTCCTCCAGCCTAGGTGAGTTTCCTTCGTTTACCTTGTGTTTTAGTGGCTAGATAACAGAGGGAGTACAATGTGTGTGTTTGAGAATGGGTTCGGGTTGTGGTGAAAAATCGAGAATCCGCGATTAACAGAGTTCCAAACTAGTTTGCTTAGATTTCTGGTCGATTTAGGATTTAGTTTGGTAAAGATTTGATTAATATTCTGTTTATGACTTTAGGTGAGCAAACTTCTGAAGTAGCTTGCAACTATGCATTTTTTAGGAAGCCAGGTAAGTAGAGTTTGTGTGCGCCTTCGGGCCTACATCACAAAACAGTAGGATTTATGCATGTTTTGTATGTTTTCCAGCACGTCATGCATCATGTTTGTTTTGGAAGCTTACGAAAATGAATTTACATGTAATGGCATGGTAAGACATGAACAGAATTAATCAGATCAGCTATTAAGGGAACTAATCCGCCCCTTAATCGAGTTAGAGGATGTATGACTTTGGGAAAATTGATCCACTTTCCAATGGTCAGAAGGATCAGATCAGCTATTAAGGGAACTAATCCGCCCCTTAATCGAGTTAGAGAATGTATGACTTTGAGAAAATTAATTCACTTCCCAATGGACAGAAGGATCATATCAGCAGAGAACGAGTATGAATTCAACTGAGTTGTGAAAGTAGAAACTGCATGAATAGGATTTATGTTTCATCATTTCATTTCATTATTGCTCTACTTATTTAGCATTAGGCTAATAGATGAGTTTTGTGATGTAGGTGCTGAGGTAACTTCAGGTGAATTCTCTGAGTTTACTGATGAATAGGCACAGTTGATGGAATGCGTCCTTGCCACGACCTGGTGCACTGATGAGACGGTTTGACTAGTGTCATCATATGAGGAATTTTTATGGATAAAGGTTTAGTTAATTGTGAGATTAGAATTCTGATAGCAGTGATAGTTTTAAATGTTTCGATATGCTTTTGAAATGTTTCTGATGATAAAACATGGTTGATTTTGATGAGAGTTATTTTCTGGATTTTGAGTAAGTTGTGGTTTTAAGTTGTTTTGGATGCTTGCTGTCAAAGCTTATAAGTCCTCTTAGTAGTCAGGATTGTCTAATGTTGGGTGTATAATCGGTCTAATTATGCTTCTATCTTGAGGATAGTCGTCCAAAGTTGATAGGGAAAAACAGTAGTCTATTCCGAAGGCGAGTGAGTTATGTAGTCTGCGTGGACGAATAAGGCATAAGTAGTCTGCGTGGACGAGTGCGTTAAGTAGCCTATGTGGACTAGTGAGTTGAGTAAGTTGTGTGGACGATTAAGTTAAATAAGTCACGTGGGCGAATGTTTAGGTCACGTGGCTTGTGGACGACAAATTTAAGTAAGTCTATGGACGTTGGGTCTGTGGACGATGAGTTCGTATAATCCCGTGGTCGATATGGTCACGTGGACCATGGGCGACAATTTAAATGAGTCACGTGGTCTGTGGACAAAAACTCGTAGTCGTTAAATCCCTATAGTCGTGGACGAGAACATCGTCCACAGTTGAGGTATGTTGTCATTTGAAACGCTCTCGTCTAAATTAAGGCTGTCTGTAGTGACATCGTCCAAAGTCGCTCGTCCAGAGCTCGTCGTCCAGAGTCGTAGACTGACTCTGTGATCGACAAACTTCTTTGTAATGTCAAATTGTTTGCAGGTGGTGTAGGGAAGCTTTAAACGATGTTGAACCCGAAGTTTTGCTAGCCTGTATTCGTCGTGATTTTGTTTAAATAATATGATTTTCCGCTGTTTTTATGTTTTAAATAATGTCGTTTTTTACTGTTGAGTGAAGATTTAAAAAATATATATATATTTTCTTAGTCATGTTCAGTGTTATGGGTACCGAACCGGGTTATAAAAAAATTCGGGTCGTTACAATATGGTATCAGAGACAATTAGTTAAATCGTTCAAAAGATTATTCATCAGTGCCGATCATCGCATGGAAGTATTCCAACAACTGTAAGTGTTTATGTTAACCTTAGTTATTAGATATTTATGAGAGAAGTGAGGAGGATCCTAGTGTGATTAGGGAGCTGACAGTTTTGGTATGTCAGCAGTCTGAACAATTGAGACTGCTTCTGAACCGAGATGTGCAAGGGAGTGCCAACTCGTGTTCAAACAATGAGCAATCAGGGGACAGATTCCGGAGACTACAGCCAGCCACGTTTGATGGACAGTCATCCAATCCGATTGTTGCCGAGGGATAGCTTAGAAAGATTGAGAGTATGTTCAGATGTGCCAACGTTGGAGAAAAAGACAAAGTCACTTTGGCAACGTTCCATTTGGCTGGGGATGCTCAACTTTGGTGGGAAACAATGGAGACCACCACTGATGTTCTGGCTATGTCTTGGTCACAATTCAAAGAAATTTTCTATGAGAAATACTTTAACAGCACCGTCCAGACCGCAAAGAAGGTGGAGTTTCTGAACTTAAAGCAGACGGGATCTGTATCTGAGTACAATAGACAGTTTGAGTCCCTGTCCAGGTTTGCTGGACATCTTGTTCACATAAATGAGGATAAGGTGTTTCAATTTATGCATGGACTGAAACCGGAGATTTACAGAGGGGTCAAGTTTTCGGGTATTAAAGGTTTTTCTTGCGGTGAAGTCGTGTCCACGGCGTTGGAAGTGGAAGAAGCAGAAATGAAGTGTACTGGAGCACGAGAAGTCTCACGAAAGTTTATTCAGCCACACCAACAGTTCGTAATCCTGTGTCTATCAAATACGTGCCTAACCACTTCAAGCTTCTCAAAACCTTCTTAATTTACTTACTTCAACGTTAAATCTCAACTATACTAGGACCTTATCCATCTATTGGGTATAAGTTCATTGGCCTTAACCTTGGTCACTATCACAATCATCCGAGTCTACATTTCTCTAGTAATGCTCCTGTATAACTTCTTCGTCAACAGTACTTTAATTGTACCCTTCCCTGGACACTTCACGGGTCTTAATAACTATTTCAACGTGAGCTTTCCAACTAGAATTCTATTCTTAATGTTTCGCAAGATACCCTGTCAATGATATCCTACGTCACATTAGTGAGTTCCCTCATCATGTCCTAACTGAAACGCTTATACTACCTACAATGTACTCATTCGTTCAACTTAAATTTCCATTAACTTCGAGCACAGTCAAGTTCCTAAATCTCGCCATAGGTTTGCTATAAACTATTTCTTCTATCCTTAGGTCGTTTGTGTATTTATTGGTATCAACTTGTCAAATACGAGTCGAACCATTGAAATGTTCTAACGTAACCTCGTCTCTAAGTTTACTTAATAGTCTCTGTGAAGTCTCTCATTCTCCTTATTCGATAATTTGTTAATTTCCCCCAAATCACGCAACATTAAACCCTAGACTAGACTTCCGATCTCAATCATTCACTTAATCTAACAGTCTCCTTCACTTCTTCCCTAAATTCTCGTAGGGGCTGCTTCGAGTCTACCGACTAGTTTACTATCATTCGCTCTTTCTAGTCAGGTTCTAATTATTGAACTTGACTCTCGTGCAATGAATCATCCAACAATCTTCTTGTTTGAAAACTTGTTGTAGATGAGTTTATGTCCTTATTCCAATTCTCCCCAAATCCTCAAACTCAACCATATAATTCTCCAATAGTTTGAAACATCTCTTCGTTAAAGCTATCCTTTCTAGTTCCTCGAACAATGATGTTTCTACCTCCATTCTGGAGGTAGCCTCACGTTGGTGGTTCGTAGCTCGAACAATATCATCTATAGACTTTTAACTCTCATACTCCTAAACCCAAAAGAATTCGTCATTTCTTACTTCAGTATATTTTCTACCATAAATACTCACCCTAGTCGTTTCACCGTTTCTTCTAACCTCACACAGGTTACAATAAATCCCAAAACATGACTTCTAATTTAAGGCGTTAATTCTCTGATTAGCTAGAGTATATGGGTTTCTAAGTTAATCCAACTCTTATGTTTTAGCCCCCACATTCTTTGGTCGAGTAGTACCAATGGTCCGACACGTCTAAGTTTTTATTCGTTTCTTACTGCCCTCGAAATTTACCAAAGTTCTAACTCCGAGTTGATCCATTTATTTTCTTAATGAGTATTGGCTAGTACGAACGCGCCTAGGCTGCACTTAAATCTTTCATCCATAATTCAGTATTGATCAATTACATTCCCTAACATCGTTTTCGTTTAATTACCTTCAACCTCACGCGGATCTAAATTACACGAGTTCTTATTAGGTCCTCTATTCACTTAAACGTACTATTATACTTTGACAATCTAGGGTATTCCTCAATAAATCTTACATCTAAGCTTCAAATTTCTCTATGAAACGTCATATTCTAAAACTCCGAGGGTTTGTCAACTAGGTTCAGTTTCTATCTCTTTAAATCTCACACATTATAAGTCGTATCGTTCTTACGGTAACTCAATTCTAAGTGTGCAACTTCCTGTAGTTAGATCAGGTTAATTCTACTACCACGTAACTCTCTTTCCATAAGGCCTATATGGTCTCGCATCTATCTAATGCTTTATCGTCGAGGTTCACTTAAGAACTCTTCTTAGCCATCTTCTACCATTCTCTTATTGGTTGTTGCCTTTGCTCTACTGAGTATGATTGAAATCCTCCGTGGAACATCTCCATACATTGGTCATTGGGAATAAATACATCTTGGGTTATAGGGCCCTCTCGGTTTAGCAACCTCTATTTAATCCGATTGTTGCTCCACCAATTCTATGAGTCGGCCAACGGGATACACTCGATTTATCAAGGTTTCTAGCTTATGGAATTGCCTATCTATATATTTTGTTAGCCGGTCAAGCCGTTGGGATTGTTGAGCAATAAATCCCCTGAGTTGGTCTATCGTATCGTCTCGGTCATTTCCTCGACGCACCATTTTTTATAAATAACTCCTATAAAAGTTAAACAAATACTCTATAAAATGAAATCAAATAAAACAAAGCTATAAACATACTTACAGTTGATGAAGGATGTCCGCGTAGTGGCTGTGCAGTCGAGCAGTCTACAGAACCGATTTTAAAACCCGGGGGCTCTGATACCATAATTGTAACGACCCTCATACTAATCCTAATTTCCCGTACGAAATTCTTCTTTTTCTTTTATACTTAGCGTTTAAGTGGAAAACAATTTAATAAAACGTTTAAAACAATTACAAAACAATTAATCATAAACCAATACGTACCTAAACACCTACAAAATACAACCTCACCATTTCACTAACACAATTCTATCTATACCACAATTTCTATCCACATCACAAACATACATTTTCACGAAAATAAACTGCGTGGTTCCGTTTGAAAGTTTAACATATCCTCCTGTTTAAAAATCACAAAACAGTTCCAAAACGTTTAAAACATTAATATATAACCTATCAACTATCCAGAGCCAAACATCCTAAAATGTTCTATACAAATTCATCTAACTAATTCATTATCCACCTAAAACATCTCAATACCCTCAAAAATACATACGTAAATCCCCCACGGGTCGGTTAAGCATCGACTGCGCCAGCACGCTCCCGCGACCATTCTCTATCAACTGTATCATTCCTCGGAATGAGGGATCTCGTCCTCACCTGTCTCCTCGTAATCACCTACACCATACAACAAACTATGAGCTAAAGGCTCAGCAAGACTCGTAAATGTAAATGCATGCTGTGCGTATGAGTTTCAGAAATCATTTTTGGGCGATGTGGTATTGTGACAGACCCCTTTCTCGGCCTTCACAATAGATCAATAGCCCCCTTTCAGGCCACATCGCGATGTGGTATTGTGACAAACCCCTTTTGGCCCTCACAATAGATCAATAGCCCCCTTTCGGGCCACATCACTTTACATGAAAACATAGTGCATTTCGATTTGGGCGATGTGGTACTGTAACAGACCCCTTTCTCGGCCTTCACAATAGATCAATAGCCCCCTTTCAGGCCACATCTCGATGTGGTATTGTGATAGACCCCTTTTAGCCTTCACAATAGATCAATAGCCCTCTTTCAGGCCACATCACTTTACATGTTAACATAGTGCGGAAATTCATTTTCTATGCATAATTTAAAACTGTGATGCATGAGCAATTCATATTATAAATAAACAACCACATGTGTACCATCAAGACGATAAACAATAACAACATATGTACCTTCAAGACGATAAATCATAACTTATAAAAGTAACCTATCCTAACTACCCAACCAAAGCATTTAAACAAAACATCACCAAAATTCCTCGAGACGACATTGACGTACGGTGTAGGCCAATCGGCCAGAGAAGATCACGAGAACTTACCTGTCGTCCGTAGCTTGCTGGTTTTGTCACATCACGTCACATATGGCTCGACCTATGTCAAACATTCAAGCTTCATTAAAATCAAGCCTACATTCACCAATTACTCTCAAATTACTATTTCTAGCCTAATCCAATTAAAACCTAACTAAACAGCCCACTAATTCGGGTTTGGTAAAACCGACCCGAAACTTCAAACGCGCGTAACTTTTGCGTCGGTTATCGGAATCGAACGATTCCAGCGGCCACGTACTC
Source organism: Begonia masoniana (assembly GCA_022432975.1). Taxonomy (NCBI): domain Eukaryota; kingdom Viridiplantae; phylum Streptophyta; class Magnoliopsida; order Cucurbitales; family Begoniaceae; genus Begonia; species Begonia masoniana. The sequence goes on from CM039516.1 coordinate 12,496,878, forward strand.
CTCTAATAACCTATTTTAATCTGCCAAAATGAATTTTAAAACAAACGACCCTAGCTAGGTCAAAATAGCAGAAACCCGATTCTGCCCTTAATCGAAAATTTCCCCCTTTTCGATTTTTCATCAAATTCCCTCCAATTCCTCACCAATCAATCCCCCTAACAACCAATTAACCTAAACTAATCAAAATTTCAAGGCAACACACAAAACCCGAAATCCCCCAATTCGGGATTCACTAATTTTCGCTCAAATTGAGCTCCCCATTGCTCGGCAACCATTGCCGGCGTTAAGCTCGGCCACTTGACGCTGAAAGCAACCAAAAACGGCAGGCGATCGGAGCTCAATCGAGCTCGCCACGCACAGCCACAAACCGAGCAAGAACAGGGAGCTTACCGTTCGGTTTGCACGCGAAGACGGTCGGAAATGGCAGCCCTGGAAGAACCGCCGTCGTCTGGCCTAAAAACGGCGAGAGATCACCGGCGTTCGTCGGAGGAGAGTCGCCGTTCTCCCTTGTCTCTCTCGGCGTCGGGCTCAAGCTCGTCGTAAACAACAGAATGGTTTAACCATTCTGTTGTTTTTAATTAATAATAATAATAATAATAATAATAATAATAATAATAATCCTAATATTAATTCCTATTAAACATTAATATACCGTTTTGCCTTCCCGTGCTTTCGGCACCTTTTGAAATTTCGTTAAATCTCGTTCTTAATTATAACCCACGGCTTAATTTCACTGGAAATATCCAAACCCAAATTAATTAACCATTTAGGTTAACCAAATTTATTCACTTTTCTTTTAAATTACTTAAAACAATTATTTATTAAACAATTACCTATCATTTTATTTTCTCTTAAAAATCTCGGGTGTTACATGTCGATCCAGCCAAGGTTCAAGCGGTTAAGGAGTGGCCCCAACCGAAGAATGCTACAGATATTCGAAGTTTCCTTGGATTAGCAGGATATTACAGGAAATTTATTAAAGGATTCTCGAAGATTTCAACACCCCTCACTCGGTTAACAAGGAAAAACATGAAGCATGTGTGAACTGATGAATGTGAGTATAGGTTTCAGACTTTGAAACAGAGATTGACCAATGCTCCAATATTGACACTTCCTGATAAGAATGGAAAGTTTAGCATTTATTGTGATGCTTCCAAGGTTGGTCTTGGCTGTGTGTTGATGCAAGATGGAAGGGTAATAGCTTATGCCTCTAGACAGTTGAAAACACATGAGAAGAATTACCCTACCCACGACTTAGAATTAGCTGCAGTAGTTTTTGCATTAAAAATTTGGAGACATTACTTGTATGGATAATCTTGTGAAATATTCTCGGACCATAAAAGTCTGAAATATATTTTCACACAAAAAGAATTAAATATGAGGCAACGTCGATGGTTGAAATTTGTCAAGGATTATGATTTTGAGATTAAATACCACCCTGGCAAGGCGAATGTAGTGGCTGATGCTTTGAGCAGAGTGACAACATCAGTCTCGGCAATAATTATTGACATGTCGTTAGCCTTAGAATCAGAATTCCATAGATTCAATCTGGAAGCAGTGTCCAGCGTGTCAGCCATGCTTTCTGCTATATCCTTGAAGCCTACAATTTTGGATAGAATAAAGGAAGTTCAAGCGAATGATGTTGAATGCGATAAGTATAAGTCATACATGGATTCTACAGATAAGTCGGATTTCAATTATTCTAAAGATGAAATTCTTAAGTTTCGGAATAGATGATTTGTCCCGGCTAATGACAAACTTCAAAAGGAGATCCTTTATGTAGCACATTCTTCTAGACTCTCTGTCCATCCTGGAAGTACAAAAATGTACAGAGACCTTAGACAATATTATTGGTGGCCAAATATGAAAAGAAGTGTGGCAGAGTACGTAGGATCGTGTTTAGTTTGCCAACAGATTATAGCTGAACATCAGAGGCCTGCTGGAACATTGCAACCGTTACCAGTTCCCGAATGGAAATGGGAGAAAATAACGATGGATTTTGTTGTAGGATTGCCTAGGACAGCTAGGGGACATGATGCAATTTGGGTGATAGTTGATCGTTTAACCAAATCTGCTCACTTCCTGCTAATAAAGATGACATACTCGATGGATCAGCTCACTGGATTGTATGTGCATGAGATTGTACGATTGCATGGAGTTCAAGTCACAATAGTTTCAGACCGAGATTCTAGATTTACATCTAAGTTTTGGAAGAGTTTGCATAAGGTTATGGGTACGCAGCTCAATTTTAGTACAGCTTTTCACCCTCAAACTGATGGACAATCTGAAAGGACTATCCAAACATTGGAGGATATGCTTCGAGCATGCACGTTAGATTTTCAGGGTTCTTGGAGTAAGTACTTATCATTGGTGGAATTTTCTTATAATAACAGTTTCCAGGTAACAATAGGTATGGCACCGTATGAAGCATTGTATGGACGAAAATACAGATCTCCTTTGTATTGGAAAGAGGTTGGTGAAGCACGTTTACTTGGTCCTGATGTTGTGCAGCAAACAGTGGAGAAGATTACCCTCATCCGACAGAGAATCTTGACAGCTTAGAGCCGACAGAAAAGTTATGCTGATTGTAGACGTAGAGAATTGGAGTTTGAAGTAGGTGATGAAGTTTTTCTTAAGGTATCATCATTCAAAGGAGTTGTGAGATTTGAAAGAGAGGCAAGCTGAACCCCAGATATATTGGACCATTCACAATCTTGAAGAGGATTGAGAAGATAGCTTACCAATTACAGTCACCAACCTCTATGGAAGGAATTCATAATGTGTTTCATGTTTCCATGTTGAAGAAGTGTATGCGGGATCCATCTCAGGTTGTAGAACAGCAGAATATTGAGGTTCATCCTACTCTTACCTACGAGGAGAAACCCGTGAAGATCCTAGACTATGCCGTAAAAGTGTTGCGCAGCAAAGAGTTTCCACTGGTAAAAGTCTTATAGCATAGCCAGAATGTTAAGGAGGCAACTTGGGAACGCCAGCAGGACATGATGGACCAACATCAAGAATTATTCAAGTATTGAATTTTGATGACAAAATTCTTTTAAGGAGGGTGGATTGTAACACCCTGTTCCAATAAATCAAATTATTCTATCAAATTTTGATGTACATTTTTAGGGATGAAATTGAGAGAAAAAGGTGATTAGGTTAATAAGTGTTTAGGCGGGGGCATATATGTAATTGGATTTTATAGTGGATAACATATTTAAGGAAAATGGTTTAATGAGGTTTAGCCGCCACTGTTTTCCATTTCCTTTTCGGTTCTCAGCTCAGCAGAGTGCTATAAGAGATTCTACCTCCGATTCCTCCAGCCTAGGTGAGTTTCTTTCATTTACCTTGTGTTTTAGTGGCTAGATAACAGAGGGAGTACAATGTGTGTGTTTGAGAATAGGTTCGGGTTGTGGTGAAAAATTGGGAATCCGCGATTAACAGAGTTCTAAACTAGTTTCCTTAGATTTCTGGTCGATTTAGGATTTAGTTTGGTAAAGATTTGATTAATATTCTGTTTATGACTTTAGATGAGCAAACTTCTGAAGTAGCTTGCAACTGTGCATTTTTCAGGAAGCCAGGTAAGTAGAGTTTGTCCGCGCCTTCGGGCCTACATCACAAAACAGTAGGATTTATGCATGTTTTGTATGTTTTCCAACACATCATGCATCATGTTTGTTTTAGAAGCTTACGAAAATAAATTTACATGTAATGGCATGGTAAGGCATGAACAGAATTAATCAGATCAGCTATTTAGGGAACTAATCCGCCCCTTAATCGAGTTAGAGGATGTATAACTTTGAAAAAATTGATCCACTTCCAAATAGACAAAAGGATCAGATCAGCTATTAAAGGAACTAATCCGCCCCTCTTAATCGAGTTAAAGGATGTATGACTTTGGAAAAATTGATCTACTTCTCAATGGACAGAAGGATCAGATCAGCAGAGAACGAGTATGAATTCAACTGAGTTGTGAAAGTAGAAACTGCATGAATAGGATTTATGTTTTAGCATTTCATTTCATTATTGCTCTACTTATTTAGCATTAGGCTAATAGATGAGTTTTGTGATGTAGGTGCTGAGGTAACTTCAGGTGAATTCTCTGAGTTTACTGATGAATAGGCGCAGTTGATGGAATGCATCCTTACCACGACCTGGTGCACTGATGAGGTGGTTTGACTAGTGTCGTCACATGAGGAATTTTTATGGATAAAGGTTTAGTTAATTGTGAGATTAGGATTCTGATAGCAGTGACAGTTTTAAATGTTTCGATATGCTTTTGAAATGTTTCTGATGATAAAACATGGTTGATTTTGATGTGAGTTATTTTCTGGATTTTGAGTAAGTTGTGATTTTAAGTTGTTTTGGATGCTTGCTGTCAAAGCATATAAGTCCTCTTAGTAGTCAGGATTGTCTAATGTTGGGTGTATAATCTGTCTAATTATGCTTCTGTCTTGAGGATAGTCGTCCAAAGTTGATAGGGAAAAACAGTGGTCTATTCCGTAGGCGAGTGAGTTATGTAGTATGCGTGGATGAATAATGCATAAGTATTCTGTGTGGACGAGTGCGTCAAGTAGCCTATGTGGACTAGTGAGTTGAGTAAGTTGTGTGGACGATTAAGTTAAATAAGACACGTGGGCGAACGTTTAGATCACGTGGCTTATGGACGACAAATTTAAGTAAGTCTATGGACGTTGGGTCCGTGGATGATGAGTTTGTATAATCCCGTGGTCGATATGGTCACGTGGACCATGGGCGACAATTGTGGACAAAAACCCGTAGTCGTTAAATCCCTGTAGTCGTGGACGAGAACATCGTCCACAGTTGAGGTATAGTGTCATCTGAAATGCTATCGTTTAAATTAAGGCTGTCTGTAATGACATCATCCAAAGTCTCTCGTCCAGAGCTCGTCGTCCAGAGTCGTAGACAGACTGTGTGATCGACAAACTTCTTTGTAATGTCGAACTGTTTGCAGGTGGTGTAGGGAAGCTTTAAACGATGTTGAACCCGAAGTTTTGCTAGCCTGTATTCGTCGTGATTCTGTTTAAATAATATGATTTTCCGCTGCAAGTTTTTATGTTTTAAATAATGTCGTTTTTGACTGTTGAGTGAAGATTTTAAAAAATATATATATATTTTCTTAGTCCTGTTCAGTGTTATAGGTAGCGAACCGGGTTATAAAAAAATTCGGGTTGTTACAAACAGCATTTGTAGTAAAAGAGAATTTGGAAGTGAAGCCAGCTGGGTGTATGTACAATGTGAAGTTACCATCCGGCGAGTGCCTTCATTCTGATCAAATGGTGCCTAACAGTTTGGTATCAGTCGGGATGAATACATTGCCTGCCAATTTGATTGTGATGGGGATAACCGGGTATGATGTGATACTCGGTATGGATTGGCTCTTTCGTCATTATGCAACCATTGACTGTCGGGCTGGAACTGTTAACTTCCAACCCCCGAATGGTGAGAATCATTTGTTGCAGGCCTTGAAGAACGTAAGGAAGCTATCAGTTATGGCACCCATGGATGATCGGAGATCGTTAATGGGTGAGTTTGTTTGTTTTCTTGCAACCATAGTAGATTCTTAGCTACAAGTAGAGGTTAAACCTCAGGATATTTTAATTGTTCGTGATTTTCTTGAGGTGTTCTTGGATGATTTGCCTGGTTTACCTCCGGACCGGGAAATCGAGTTCGCGATTGATACCTACCGCGGAACCAGTGTCGAAGAATCCTTACAGGTTGGATCTGCCTGAATTGAAGGAACTGAAGAAGCAACTGGAAGAACTGGTTGATAAGGGGTTTATACGCCCTAGCTTTTCGCCGTGGGGAGTGCCAGTTCTATTTGTGAAGAAGAAAGACTGATCGCTCCGAATGTGTATTGACTACCGGAAGTTGAACAAGCTAACTATTAAGAACAAGTATCCTTTGTCGAGAATAGATGATTTGTTTGATCAACTCCAAGGAGCTCGGATTTTTTGAAAGATAGATTTGAGATCTGGGTATTAACAGTTGAAAGTCAGATCGCAAGATATCCCGAAGACAGCTTTCCAGACGAGATGCGGACACTATGAATTTTTAGTTATGTCGTTCGGACTGACAAATGCTCCAGCTGCTTTTATGGACCTGATGAATCAGGTGTTTCGAAAGTATCTCGATAAATTTGTCATTGTATTTATCGACGATATCTTAGTATATTCCTGTGACGAAGACGAGCACGAGGAGCATTTGAGGATTGTGTTGGAGACATTGAAGCGGCATCAGATGTATGCGAAGTTCTCTAAGTGCGAGTTTTAGTTGGATAAAGTTTATTTTCTTGGACATGTCATTTCCAGTAGAGGGATATCGGTAGATCCAGCCAAGATTCAATCGATTAAGGAGGAATGTCAGCGAGATTCGAAGATTTCTGGGGTTAGCTGGTTATTACAGGAAGTTTATTGAGGGCTTTTCAAAGATAGCGACACCCCTGACAAGAAAAGATTAATGGTCAGAAGACTATGAACTTAGTTTTCAGATGCTGAAACAGAAGTTGACTACAGTTCCGGTGTTGACACTACTGGTGGCAGATAAAAAATTCAGCATTTATTGCGATGCATCTCGGATCGGATTGAGTTGTGTATTGATGCAGAATGATAAGGTCATTGCCTATGCTTCCACGTAGCTGAAGTCTTATGAGAAGAATTATCCAACCCATGACTTAGAGTTAGCGGCGGTTGTATTCATGCTAAAGATATGGAGACACTATCTGTATGGTCAACAGTGTGAGATATATTTAGATCATAAAAGTCTGAAGTATATCTTCACTCAAAAGGAGTTGAATATAAGGCAGCAGCGGTGGTTAGAGTTCGTGAAGGACTACGATCTGGAGATCAAGTACCACCCCAATAAGGCCAATGTGGTGGCGGATGCGTTGAGCCGAGTGTCGACCTCAGTTTCAGCGATGAAGGCTGAGATGTCAATGGCGTTGAGTACTGAGATTTGTAGATTTGATTTGGAGCTGGTTTCAAATGTTACAGCAGTGTTATTGGCTTTATCTCTGAAGCCTACCATTCTTGAAAAGATTAGAGAAGCTCAGCAGGAAGACCCTGAGTGCAACAAATTCAAGTTGAGTAAGGTATCGGATGACATGACCGAGTTCAGCTATTCGGAAGATGGAATTCTGAAGTTTCGCAATAGGTGGTATGTTCCAAACAATGAGCAACTTCAGAATGAAATTTTGGCTGAGGCGCATTCTTCAAGATTTTCGGTTCATCCTAGTAGTACCAAAATGTACAGAGATCTCAAGTAACATTATTGGTGCCCTAGCATGAAGAAGTCTGTAGCGGAGTATGTGGAAACATGCTTAGTCTGTCAGCAAGTTAAGGCAGAACACCAGAGACCTGCCGGGAAGTTACAACCATTGCCGGTTCTAGAGTGGAAAAGGGACCAAATTTCTATGGATTTCGTTGTCGAGTTACCCCGGACGACGAAAGGATGTGATGGTTTATGGGTGATTGTGGATCGTTTAACCAAATCAGCCTATTTTCTGCCGGTGAAAATGACATTCAATATGGATTAGTTTGCGAAACTGTACATTCAGGAGATATTACGGTTGCACGGTGTACCAACTTCCATTGTATCAGACAGAGACCCGAGATTAACATCCAAGTTTTGGAAGAGTCTGCATAAGGTTATGGGGACTCGGCTGAACTTTAGTATCGCATTTCATCCTCAGCCGGATGGACAATCTGAACGGACCATTCAGATTTTAGAGGATATGCTTCGAGCCTGTGTACTGGAGTTTCAGGGTTCTTGGAGCAGATATTTGCTTTTGGTAGAGTTCTCGTACAATAATAGCTATCAGGATACAATTGGTATGGCTCCATACAAGGCTCTATATGGGAGAAAATACAGATCACCGCTCTATTGGGATGAAGTCGGGGAAGTTAATTTGATTGGACCTGAGATTGTGCAGCAGACAACTGACAAGATCAAATTTATTCGGCAGTGTAAATTGACAGCTCAGAGTCGTCATAAGAGCTATGCCGATGGAAGGAGGCGGGAGTTAGTTTGAGGTGGGAGACGAAATCTTTTTGAAAATCTCACCGTTTAAGGGAGTGGTGAGGTTCTGGAAAAGGGTAAGTCGAACCCGAGGTATGTTGGACCGTTCCCGATTACAAAGAGAATTGGAAGAACGGCATACCAGTTGGAGCTGCCAACTTCTATGGAGGGAGTGCACAATGTCTTCCATGTCTCAATGCTGAGGAAGTGCTTAAGAGATCCATCACACGTCGTGGTGCAGCAGGATATTGAGGTACAGCCAACATTGACATATGAGGAGAAACCGGTGGAGATATTAGATTATGCAATGAAGACGTTACGCAACAAGGACATTCTACTGTTAAAGGTGTTATGGCGTAACCGCAATATTGAGGAGGCGACGTGGAAAAGGCAGCAGGACATGATGGATCGCTATCCTAAGCTCTTCAGATACGCAAATTTTGAGGACAAAATTTTTTTTAAGGAGGGTGGATTGTAACACCGGGGAATTTCCTATACGAAAGTTGCCCTTAGATTAGGTTATATATGAGAGTTTAATGTTAATCCTAGAGTTATACTAAGTATATGAGTTAGAAAGTGTTGGTTAGTGAGAAAACAATAGGTGGGAGTGTTTAGAGTTATATTTGGTTGAAATTTAAGTAATGGAAAAATGAATAAAAGAGGTAAGTGGGTGTCTTCACGTTGGAAGAGAAGTTAAATGAGGGAGGGGTTTGATGTATAAAATTGAATATTTTGTGGTTAAAATTTAAAAGGTGAAAATAGGTTTTTAAAAGAGGAAAGTTTAAGGGTTAGAAGACAATTTCATTGTCTTCTTCCCCTCTTCCATGAAGTGCAGCCATTAGAGAGCTCTTCCTCCACTTCTCCTTCAATTTCTTCAAGGATTTAAGGTAAGTTTTAGCCGGTTTTGTAATAGATGCTTATTGATGAAGGTATTAGGTGTTTAGAATGGATTTTTAGGAGTTTTTGATGTAGTTTAGGAAACCCTAAGTGTGAGTTCTGAATTTTTCTTCCCTTTGTTGTATTTCCTTGCTACTTTTGGTGGTTTAGACATTAAATAGGTTGATTATGTAAATAGATTAAAGTTAAAGTTGAAATTGGTGAAAAACCGGTTTTGGATAAATGTTAGCCGATTTTGTTTGGGTACCGAATTCGATCGGCCATGTTATTTGATTGGCAAAATGGATTGATTCATTGGATTGTAGACATGTAGAGGTTTACGGAATGGGTTGGATCGTTTAAATCCGATGAAAAATGAGTGAGTTAAGGCCGATTGAAGTTGGACAATGGAAAATTAGAGACTTTCGTGATTTAGTGTTTTATGCTTTAAAGTTGGTTTAAATTGTTGCTAGATTTAGATTATGCATTCCCTAGAATTCTTAGAGTGTTTCTAAATTAATTCTCTATATATGCCTCTATATATACTAGGTTAACGAACAAGTGATTGGTGTACTCGGAGTAAGCTAATACGTACAGAGTATCCAAGTAAGTAGAGGAGTGTGTGTGTTTTGCCTTCGGGCCTACACCATGGAACGGTAGGGTTGATTGTTTGGTTGTTTGTTTTATTTTGTGTTTGAGCATTGTATTTACATACATCATGGTTTTGAATTACGAAAATATGAGTTTTTAGCATGATTTTGAAATGTGAGCTTGAAATATAAAAAGATAAGAAGACTTGCAACTTGGTCTCGAGTAGAGCTACCTCGTCGGGAATGAGTGCTTGGGCGTAGCACCCCGATAGGGCTTCTACTAGAGATGCACTCCTAAAAATACATAATGCGTCGTGAGTATGAATGTCTCGAGGTTAACGTGCTAGAGAGAGCACTAGAGGGTTATATGATCGATGTGAAAGGAGATCGTGTATGGCCGTCCTAGACGGTTATGGGATGTATACCTCCGATCTTGCTCTGCTGGGTCCAGGCGTGGCCGTCCTAGACGGTTATAGGATGTGTGCCTACTTGATCCACACGGCCTGGTGAAAGATTTATGAAACGAGAATGAAATGAACACAACCGAGAGTTTAGAAACTGCATGTGTGAGGGTTGAGTGTGCATTGTGTTTTTATATTTATTATTCTCTACTTGCTAAGCATTAGCCTTACGTTTTGTGTTCTATGGTATAGGTGACAACGAGTTCTCAAGTTAGCTATATGAGGGAGACCAGGACTAGGATGCAGTCGGCGACACATGCTGTATGCCGGTGCGGGCAGTTGTTGGGGCGTCTTGACCATGGTGTTGCTGGGAGATGTGGTAGATTTGTGTTTTAATTGTGAGTTTCGATTGTATATATGTTAGGGAACTTTAAGCCTTTTTGGTGTGTATTTTGAACATATTGTATAAAATGTTTGTTTTCAGGATTTTGGTTTTAGAAAAATCAAACGTTATGCTGCTCGATTTTTCATAAAAGAAACTATGTTTGTTTTCACCCAGTTTTACGTTTCCGCTGATGTTTTAGAGTCGTGTTTTCGGGATTTTCACGTGTCGAGAAGTTGAATATGTTGGAAAAGAGTTTGGGTAATTTTTAGGTGATTTGGTTGGGTGAAATATGAAGAAAATTGAGAAAAGGTGAAAGGGGGTCGAGAGTGGCGCGCTGGTGCAAGGAAGGAGGCGCGCAGGCCGGGGGAGAGCTCGCGTTGGCTGGAGCAGGCGCGCGATGCACGCTGCTGGGGCACGCGCAGCGCCAAGCATCGATCGATCGGCAAAGTTGGTCGGGCAACCCGAGAGGTCGCCGATCGATCGCCTTGGGTGCCCGGTGTTGTGCGCACGCGGCACGCGATGTGCGCAGCGACCGAGCGCTGGGGGCACGCTGTTAGGCAGCGCGTGCACCGAGTGCGCGCGCGGCGCCCCTTGTGGCCCACTTCGAAAATGTTTCAAATTTTTCCCTTTTTAAATATGTTTTAACCTGACCTTTTCTGACACGTTTTGTACGTATTTTACGAACGTTTTCCACATGTTTTTAAGTTTTCAAAAAACCCGAAAATCGAATCGAAATTTTATCAAAAATTTATTTAATCGTCGTTTAATGGATTGTAAGTGTGGGCAAAGTAACAACCCGACCTAGGGTAGATTTGGGGGCGTTACAGTGACGACTGACGAATGTGCGTCTGTGCGAATGAAGAACTTAAGAGTGAAGGATTTTTTTAACAATCGGTCCGATCCCAGTTTGCAGAAGGTCGAAGTCGAACAAATGGAATTTGGTTTAACTTCGGTCTTTTGGTCCGGTCTCGGTTCTTCGGAAATTCAGGCTGTGGACCGAGGACTGGACCGACTCTCTTCGGTTCCAAGGACCTCGGACCTAAGGATCGGACCGTGGTCCATCCCCCTGAGATCGAAACTGGACTGAAACTGTCAGTCCAGTCTGATTCTAGGACCGCGGTCCCATGCTGCCCACCCTTAAGTGCATATAAAAACTGACCTAATGATTATTATTATTTTAATATATTAAAGATTTAGTTGCCATATCAAATCAATTCTGTGATTGACACGTCATTTAAAGTTGGACATAGTAAAATTATTGTTTTGAGGTAATTTTTATGAATACTACAGACAAAGTACGTGTATAATTGGCAATAACATTATTTCATAAAGACGATGACGTCTAGACCTGCATGTCACATATGCGACCGTTGGGCAACGAAAATGACCAATCTAAGTTCTCTGTGAAAATCTGATATCTGAAGCTGTTTATTCCCTATTGGAGTGATGAAACTCCTCTGTTTCTGAACCAAATCTCTTGTTTCCGCCATTAAAATGGAGCTCAGTGACAGTGATGGCCGTGAAACTTTGCACAGCAACGTTCTGTTTGCTGCATTTAATCCTCACTTACTTTCCTCAACTGTCACCTACCATTGCATTTCTCTTTATAAGGCAACTCCTAAATTTTCTTGAACCAAAGCAGGCAAGAGAGAGAGAGAGAAAAAGATGGGTAAGTTGTTTATGATGCTGGTTTTGGCTCTAGTGGTGGGTCAAATATCTGCTAGAACTGTGCCTAGTGACGCTGGACTTACTGACCAGAAAAACGTCATCCAATACGGAGGCATTCGCGGCTTCTCTGGCATCGGTGCCAATGGACAACCGTTTAATGGCGTTGGTGGAGGAGTCGGTATCACCGGTCCCTGGGGCTCAGCCGGATATGGGGGCATTGGAGGATGGGGCACTGGTGGGTTCGGCGGCATTGGCACTGGCCGCGGCGCGTTGGGTGGTGGAGGTTTAGGAGGGCAAGGTGGAGGTGGCGGTGTAGGCGGGATGGGTGGGGGTGGCGGCAATGGGTACGGAGGAGGCAGCGGGATGGGTGGGGGTGGTGGCAGTGGGTTGGGTGGAGACAGTGGGGTAGGCGGTGGAGGTGCAGGTGGGACGGGTGGAGGCGGCGGTGTAGGCGGGATGGGTGGGGGTGGCAGCAATGGGTATGGAGGAGGCAGCGGGGTAGGCGGATGGGTGGAGGCGGCGGTGTAGGCGGGATGGGTGGCGGTGGCGGCAGTGGTTATGGAGGAGGTGGATTGGGAGGCCTTGGTGGCTGGGGGAAAGGTGGATGGGGAGGCCATCCTTGGTGGGGAGGCCTGGGTGGGTTGGGCGGCAATGGAGGCAGCGGTGTTGGTGGTGGAGGCGGTGGAATGGGCGGTGGAGCTGGTGGTGGTCAATATCCTTGATGTGTATAGTGGTATAAGGGGCGAAGTATATGAGTTTCATTCAGTGCGAGTTTGTGTGAGTAATGTCTCTTTACTTCAATTAGTTGTGAGTGCTCTTTTCTAAGCGTCATTTACGAAGAATAAAAATGACACCAAAAGAGTCTTATCATCTGTAATTGTTTATCTTGTTTATTATTATATTTTACGTGATATAGTTTCAACTATAGTTTCATCTACGCCCTTGTGTTACATCTCCAATCAAACAAGTTTTATAATAAAAGTTAACTATGTTTGAGTCCGATTTTCAGCCATGATATCATATTGAACATGTCATACACGGCGATAATGTTATAAATATATCTTTGCACTATTTGTTGAAATCGAACAATAAAACTGAAAAAAGACATCAAGATTTAACATTGAAAACCATAACAAAAAAATTTATCGACGAAAAATAGGACAAATTGATTTTGCTACTCAAATTGAATTTATTAGAGTAATTAAAATTTTAATCACTAAACGTGGATAGACCAGACTCAATTGAAAATCATATTATTAAATTTTAAGGTACATAGAAAGTCAATCTAAAAATAATAAAATACATTATTAATATTTATAGCATAGTAACAAAGTCTTAAAAGAATTGTGATTTAAAGGCAAATTCAAGTTGAAATAGTACCTCATTTTATGTCATTTTATTGTGGTTTTCTTTTTTTGTGGACAACCAAACTTAGTGGTGAACAATACTTTTTGCTGTTAAAACCCACGTGACACTTTCATATTAATTACCAATAGTCGTATCAATTGTGTGAAAATGGGAGTAAAATATAAAAGCTTACATGCACATAGGACATTTGAAGCAAGGCGATGACAGGAGAAAATATAGGGTGAGAATTCAGGAGCAATAAGCATCACATAATAGCCTGTGAGAACATTATTTTGGCTAGTAGAATGACAATAAATGGTCATGCTTAATTATGTTAATTAATTATAGTTAATTTTAATTAAGCAAGATATTTTGCTAAAAGGCGTCATTTGAAGGGCAAATTAATCTTTTACAAGGACAAATTGTATAAAATAATAGTTTTGTAATCTAAAAAATCTAATAAATTTTTTTAATTTAATTTTTTTTAAAAAGAGAAGTGCTACATTTCATTGTGTTTTTAGTTAAGTATTCGATAAGAAACTCTCGTTTCCTTCTTTTTAAAATTTTTATTTTTTATATTTTCACGATAAAATATCAATATTGCATGAAAACATGCAAGTTAAAATGTGAGTCTAGGGTTACTTATCAAATTATTTGTCAAGTAAATAAAGTGTGACGTAAAATAAAGGTAGCCCTAATTTTACTAATGAGCTCCAAAATGTAGGACCAGAGACAAGGTCGGGAGATGGTAGGTTGGGAGACGATCATTTACAGACCTAAAGCCAATGGCTACTTGTAAATGAATCAACAGGCTCCATTGCGAGTAAAGCGGACGAGGAGGGACAGAGGGGAAACTAACGCACCTAACTCCCGTCCTCTCCAGAGGCGTCGTACTATTCGACGTCGGACGTGTCATAAATATTTGTGGTAAATTTCTTTATCGAGGCTACCCTTTAAGTTTTTACTTTTAAACAAATATCTCATTAGGAGGTGAGAGTCACGATTTCATTAAAAAAAAGGGTTAAAATCATTTTAATTCTCCAAGTTTGGAGTAAATTCAAAAAAATTCCTCAACTTATTTTATGCTAAAAGTAACCGTAAACTATTAAAAACTTATAAAAAAATCTCTCACGGTTAACCAAACGCCTCTGTATAAATTTTACATATAACGTAGCCATTCTCTGAGAACGCTACCATTCCATTCGTAGGCGTTCTCCATGTTCTTTCTCACCTTCCATTCGGAGCGGTCTCCATGTGCAAGGCACGAGAGAACCGGGGGGTGCGTTTGGGATGGACATCCC